>JAQQZX010000021.1:11085659-11095912 GCA_030068355.1 Notoglanidium maculatum
CTCACACACTGATCTGGGACGAGGCAGACAGGTGGCCATCGTTTGGTTCAGTAAGACACGATCATGAGGCCGAGAGCCGATCAGGTTCTGACATTAGTAACTAGAAATCCAACGCAAAGTGAATGTCAGTGCACTAAATACAGACCTGATATGTTTCTTCAAAACCAACATTTTCAGCCTTTGTGGCTAAATAATGTTACTACGAGCTATAAAATATTGAAAAACAGTCAGTTACATTGGTTTTAAATGTTTCTAATATTTTCATGTAAAGGTTTCTTCTGGCTTTACTTGTTTTCTTATAAAGTTTGACAAAGTAGTGTTTCGTTTATTTGTTTGTTTGTTTGTTTGTTTTTTACATCCGAGGGTGGGCCCAAGCTATATATGCAACACATCAAACCTTTAGGTGGATAGGCTACAACAGCAGAAAACCACTCTGTCACGGTGTTCCAGCCGACAAGGCATGGCTGGACACAAGTGCAGGAAAGGAGACGGATGTAAAAGCAGTATGGTGTTTATTAAAACACGCTAGGCATTGGTACAGTGACAGCAGGCAGAAGAGTAATCCAAAATACAGACAGGGGTCGAGCGATCAGCAAACAGAGCAATACAGACTAGGCAAAAGGCAGAATCCAAAAACAACAGAAAACAGAGAGTCATACACTGGTAAATCAAACATGGGAATGAAGGCTCGACAGTAGCATCACGGAGGCTAAGCAAATGCTTCGCGAAGCATGAGCACATATGAGAGTCCTTATAAAGCACAGCTTAATTGTCCGTGAATAAGGTGCAACTGCATCCCATTGACAGTCCTAATGGTTGGGAGCAGGGGCTCACGGGAACTGTAGTCTGTGTAGTGTCCGTCAAAGTGTGCGCTTCCACTTTGAGATGTGAGAAGCACAGCGCGCATGACCAAGTCCTCACGGTGCGCTGAGTGTGCTGCGAGGAGCGGATCATGACACACTCCTATCAGCCAAAACAAGAATCTGAGGCTATCATGGAGACAGACTATATATAAAAAAACTGGGCATGGAAGTTTTAATTTCTTTTGGGTGTGAAATCAACTCAGGGTCAAAATTATTGAAGGACATTGTGTTGGAATTGGGGTCATTGTGCTGTTGGAACACCCAACTGTGTCCTAGTTTCTGATGGTTTGAGGTTCTGCTGAAGAATTCTGAGGTTCTTCATTATTCCATCCACTTTGTGCAATGCAGCAGTTCCACTGGCAGTCCAACTGGCACCCTGGCAGCCCCAGAGCGAGATGCTAACACCACCATGCTGAACATCTGCTACAGGGTTCCTCTGTTCCTCTACTCATTGTGAGCAAACATCTCAATCTTTGTCTCATCTGACCATAAAAGTTTCCTCCAGAAGGCTTTTTCTTTGTCCATGTGCTCAGCTACAAACTTTGTTAGAGTTTGAAGGTGACAGTTCTGGAGCATTGACTTCTTTCTTGATATCCATTCATGATTTTTTTTGCTTTTGTTTTGCCTTTGATTCCAAATACATAAAATGTTACTAACTGGTCAGGTGGCATGCTAGCATCTTACAGAGGCACAGGGAAAAGCAAAACTTTAATATAATTTGTTGTAACATTGTAAAGGTGACTTTTCTAATATTACAGGTCTCTGTGACATCAGGATGCTATTTGCAGCAACCTGCTATTTTTTGTGGGCGTATAACAAATAGCAAATTTGAAATGAAATGTTTAGGAGTATTACAGTTTGTTATATTTCAGCTTTGTAACTCAAATAAAGCATACAGTGCTGTCCCACTTTATCTGAACAATATTTAACATATTCTTGTCTGACTGTGTTATGAAACACATTTTTACAGAAACAAAAAAAAATTGAACATATGTTGGTTGATGCTCCTGGTCCAGCCAACCATAACACTGCCTCCTACCGGTAGCAACAGGTAATGGCAGGCTTACTCACACGCTGAAGTAATTAAAGTACATAGGACAGATGTTTGCAATTGCAGATCCGTATGAAAAAAATGGCATTTAAAAAACAGAAATATGCAATATATATATAATTACACACTTTGCGGGGGCTTTCACACTGATCTTGCATTACTTACTTTAAACAGACAGCCTTTAACCAAGGTTCTAGGGTTATTATTCTATGACATATATAATTTTGTTCAATACAAGGCTCTCAATTGGATTTGTCTGCGTATCTAATAAATATCCAGAAATGAATCGGCCCCCTGTGGTCGTGGCCATATGCATGTGGCTATAATCAAATTAGTGGTGTGTAGGCTTCAACAAAATTGAATTGAGGACACACAAAAACATGACGCTCTCACTCAAAAGGAGTGAATAAAACCTCAAAATAGCTGAGAAGTCCACTGAGAAAATGTAACCCCAGCCACATGGCAACAGGAACGCTAGCATTCCCAATTAAACTAGCTGTGGCAACATACAGTGGCAAGCCCAATGTATAGCAGTACCCTTATGCCTCGGGCCATCAGAGGCAAGAGGGCTCTTGTATGCATTACGTGAACACCCTCGGCTCTGTGAGAAAGAGACGAAAATAAGAAAGAAAGAAAGTAAGATGAGAACTCAAAAGGTGCATTGCACAGATTCACCAGTGTGACCCAACCAGTGCCCAACATAATGAATAACCTTACATATTTAACCACAGAGCTTTAAAGAATTAAAACCCACTTTCCTTCTTCTGAAGTAAAAGTATGTGAAGTAGAACCCATTGTTCTGACAGTGGGGTCTACCCTTTTTGTGCCTCTGTCAAGACGAAATTAATTTCTTTGCACAGAACCTCCATTTGATCAGGGCAGTAGGACTGTAAGGCTGAGCTGACAGCACGACTGAAATTTATACCCCAGTGACTTTGGCATCAGAATCAGCTGGTCTGATTCCATCACTGGCTAATGAGCCATTTTTTAAATTAATTTTTTAACCATAAAGCACCTCATGGGCTGGCTTGTCCTTCTTTTCATGGTTGACACACAGGGAAAGGCAGGGCAGCTAAAACACATGTGACACTGTTCATTTATAGCTTATAAGAGGCTGATAGAATTTATTGAGGTGTCTAGCTGATGAGCTGGGTTATGGCAGTTTATCTACAGGGCTTCTTTGGCCAGAGGCATAAAAAGTGACCCTGAGACATAAGGTGAGTATCGCAGGATTGATTGCATGTGTGCTGCACCATGGATGGTGCCAACCACACCAATTTCTTGGAGAGTTTTCCTGCATCTTCTCCTAGGCGTCCCACTGCCAAGAGTAAAGTTTCAATCATCTCTGTTACATATGGCTTGCTCCAACGCAAAGAGACAAAATGTTAGAGAATCAATTATATCGCCAGAATTTCTACTACGACAGAACAGTTGTTCCTGAGTATTGTTTACACTCGACAGGACTATGAAAGTTCAGGACATGCTTAGCTAATCTCAAAAACTAACCAGACATGGAGCAGGTTTATCCGAAGCTTATATTAACCTAGTGCTTACAATTAGCTTTGTGGAACAAAAATTTACAGAAATTATCTGGGTATGTAAAATGTATGTTTGAATACAAAATATTACTTATTGTCTGTGTTATTCTTTTTTTATATATGAATTTTTATCAGGTTCATCAATGTGTGCCAATAATTCAGAAGGGCACTGTACAAATGTAGTAATTATATGCCTGGGAGTGTTCTGTATACAAATGACCTGATGCTTAATGAGCATTTATAATGTAATATAATTATAGTAAGCTCTCAACTGATGTGGAGATGGCCATATACTGTAGTGTGTATATAGGCTTACCAAAGCCTATTTGGTAAAATGACAGCTATCTGTGCGTATATCTGTCAAAACGATTCTACTGATTTATGTCACATGGAAGAAAAATTCATTATATCAGATGATATCAGTTTGGCCATAGAGGAATAGCATAGACATAATTTGTGTGCTTTTTTGTGACATACGTATACCACGTATGAGTTTAAGTATTACATTAACAACGCTTTCATGATTCATTAGTAGGATTTCTGTACACAAATAATAGGTATGTCATTTAGCCATTAGAATAATAACAATAATCAAGGTGCTTTTTGCTGTTTACTCTGTCATAATCAGAGATATTAGGTGAACTTCTCCCTTATGTGTTATGTCCCGTAAAAAGAAAAAAAAAAGAAAACAGAGTCAGCTCCTCCAAATGTAGTGGTTTAATAGCACAATTATACCACACCAGTCAGTAATATTTTTTCTTTATTGGTGCAGCTACAGTACATACGACAAACGTAAATACAGGAAGTCTAGTGTATACATAGGGGATGCTGGGGATTACATGCAAATCAGTGATGTTTTAAGATCTCATGAGCAACCTTCAGTAGATAACAGCAATACAATTACAACAATGCCCTAAAGAGAGCTAACACTGTTACTTACTCTTTAACTAACAAGTTTGGTGTATCCTGCTGCTTGCTAAAGATGGACCACATATGAGACTATGAAAGTTCAATGCAAAGGAGTCATGGAAGTAGCCATTTTTGATGATGGCAGAGGTTATTGCCTCTAACAGTGATGGAAATGTTGACTGAACAAAGCATTGACATGTTTGTCTACACTGACATCACCACATCAAAGGGTCATCATATCTGAAAAAAAAAAATCAGAACACAATATATATATGTAAATAAGAAAATGGTGAAAGTCAAAGGTAAAATTACATTGTTTGTTAATCTGTAAAAAGTATGTCATCAGGTCAATAGGAGGTTTCTATATTTTACCTGTATTGTGGTCGCATTTCTGCCTCTCCAAACAGCAGGTCTGGGGTTAATGCATCATTGTTTGATCTTTTACCATACCTGAGAGATGGAAGGTGACAGGAAGTTTAGCTGTGAAGAGTGTTATGCCTTGTGAGTGCTGTTAATGCAATTATTCACTTTTCAGCATTTATTACACGCATTACAGATTTTTCACTATTTTTGTTCAATGTAAATCCAACAAAAAATGCCATTTGGTACTTTCTCTGTAATGTTTTTCAGTGTCTTATGTGAATGTTTTCTTGAGACTGAAAAAACTTCAGCAATTTTCATAATTAAATGTGAGTATTTTGTTCTTCTGTCAAGGAACCCAATTAAAATAAATCCGCTACAGCTTTATTTGACAGCTGGCACATGCTTGCGCTGTGAAAGAACTGCGTCAGACAGAACCTAATCTGTAAGGCAATGAGTGGAAGGCTTTTAATTAGACAATCAGTGGCATATTCTTCGTGGATTAATACCAGTCTTTGAAGAGTACGTTGGAAAGACAAGTAGCCTAATTTTTACAGAAGCAAGAACCACTTATGCAAAGATTTTTTTCCAACACTTCCTCCAAGTTCAATAAATTTTTATCGCTGTTCGCTATCCTGCACGGTAAGTCATACTACAGTGACGGCAATTCATCCAGGCGATTGCAGTCCTTCAAAATACTACATTAGATTAAGGATATAGTGATTCATGTTCAGAATAGATGCAAAACATTGTGCTAGCACGGGAGAAAAGACTAACGTGTTCCCAAGTTTCCAGAGAAATATACCCATATTTTGCGTGTGTGTGTGTGTGTGTGTGTGTGTGTGTGTGTGTGTGTATACGCACATGCGTTTCTGGAAACACTGTGCACGGTGCCTGGCTTATTTTATATGAGTATATTAAACATTTTATATCTAAGTATTATTCTATATTACATTTTACAGAACATGATAGGCTTGCATTCAAAACGTCCTGATTTTCAAAATGCAACACTAGCTTTTATTCCAGTCATTTCCTTATTATAAGTCAGGGAAAGACAAATCCCTGCGTTTGAGATGTCACATCTGCACAGCTCACCTCTGCCTCGTGATGAGATTGATGTAGTGTCTCAACGCGGAGTAATACTTGGCTAGTTCCTCGACAGGTGCGTCCTCTCCTGGGTTCTCCGGCTTTGTTGGATATCCTTCCGCCATCGTGCACAAACACACAACAAGCAGGATGCACGCGGCCCAGCCGACACACACGTTTGCACGAGGACGCATCTTAAAATACAAATGAATAAGTACATTCGGTAACCCGGTAGAAAAACTCAGAAATAACAGGTTTAGAAGAAACACATGATTTAGCAATGATCATGATAGTTTGATAGAAAGTTTAGAAGACGTTAAAAAAGCAAATGGCTGAGCTGCACTCAAATGAAAACAAAAAACAAAGACATCGAACCCTTTCAGGCATAAATTACTTATTCATATAATATAATATCCAGTTTCTTTCATATTCTCTCTCTCTCTCTCTCTTTAAAGTATGAGTTATGATTCTATGTAACTATTAGACTGAAATAATAATAAAAACAAATGTTCAACATTTTTAACAGTCAGGTCTTTAAATCTGTAAGAAAATATAATTTCTAATCATATACAAAAATTTAGGAATGTTGCATGACGCAAAGTGGTAAAAAAAAACATCTTTTTTTTTTTTTTTTTTTTATCTAAGGCGATCCATGGAGTCTGGTCCGAAAGCAATTTTATTTTCATTTTTTGTCACTTATTTCCTTTTTATTTGATGTTGACCTATTAAAGATTAAGAATGGCAAGGAGTGTATAGAGCAATAGAGTTTTATGTTAATTGACAGTAAGCTCTCGAGTGATGTGGGGGTGATTTCCAGTTGATATTTTCCTAAAACATGAAAAGGAGCTTTAAACGGCCTGTCCGTGAGTGTGGACACTACATAGGCTAGCTGCAGAACGAAAAATACACACAGAACAAAATTTACGCGCGCGCCGCTGTCACCATTTGGTTTAAGATGCTGAGGACATCTGCAGATCAGAGTTTAACAAAAAGTGCACTGCGGTGAAGTTCACAATGTTTTCACTGAAACATGGCAGTCTTTCATCTGTCGTACAAGCAAAAAGTGCTTCTGAAGCTGCACAGGTTTTCTTATATAGACCTACATAACATACAGGTTTGCACCTGTTTACTGCTTGAGCCAGTTACTTACAGTTAATTGATGTTGTCTTCTCCCCTTCTTCTGCGCCTGGCTGTAAAGTTTGACACCGTGAAGCTGTGAGTCGTGTCTCGTGGAGCTGATGGTTTACGTGCTGGGTTTATATAGGAGTGTCGCGCGTGCGGTGACGAGGACACGCTCCATCAGTAGACGCGCGCACACGTCACTCACCGACTAAGTGGTTGGTCATTGTCGGTTACAGAATTTTACGAACCTTTTATGTAATCAGACAGAAACCCAGGTTCTATTTGAAGCAGTGCCTGAACGGCGCTTCCACGCAGATCCGGTTTACTCTTGGAGACGCAACATGATGAATGCAGGAAAAGGCTTGTTTCAAAGCATCGCGAGCCTTGCCTTGCAGAGATATAAATATGTAGATAGAACGTATAGTGATTGATTTTCTCCACGGTAGCTTTTTTCAGCAAATCTATTCAACATGCACGACTTTTTATAGGTCAGATTTATTGCTAAAAGCAGTTTTTACAAGAGAAGAGATGCAACAGCGCAAAAAAGAATTTATTGCTTTTTATTAAAATATACAAATCAACTAATAGCTTTAATTATATAAAAATACTTTCAGTTATATAAAAAATCTTAATTGTACATAAAGAGCTTTATTGCATATGTCATACCTACAACATAAAAACACACCCATATGTACAGTACAAGGACAGCAGTGGTAAGTTCCAGATTACTAAAGTAGGCCTATATAAAGCATCTAGAAATTATGGGAATTGCTTGCCCATGCTAAAAGAAACAAAGCTTTCACAAAACACTCCAAATCCTAATACCTCATCTGTGAACTATGATGAAGGTGGGAATTTGTTTTTAATCGATGTATATCTGCTGTCAGTGAATTACAAGCATCTGAACTGTTTGGATCTGAGCAAATTTCCCTGAAACCTACTGAGTTACAGTGCAGGACAATACTGTCCTGGAGATTTTATTTACTGTAGACTACACTGAATAAAAATGGCCGTTACCAAAACAACTTCCCCGTCTAGCATTAATGATGTATTTTCCTGTTACGTCCGTGTTGTGGATGCATCGGGACGCATCAGCGTTTACACTACAGAAGATATGTGGTTAAATGTGTCCCAGACCACCACGGCAAGTGGTTTGAGTGAGTGCGTCTTGAATGCGTCTTGGAGGTCGTTTACACTTGTGTTTAGCGTCGTCCAGTTGTGATCAGATCGCCAAAAACGTATTTTAATACCAAGTGTAAACGGGGTCATAGTTTTGCACTCAAGTCTCTATCTGTGGACAGTTGATAATGTCAACAAAATACACTTCATGTTAAAACTACAATGAATTTCCTGGTTACACGATTGCACTTTTTGACCATATAGCATTCAGTTAGGGAAGGGGATTGTTTATCTATCCAGTGTCACCCAGATGAGAAATGGATTCCCTTTTGCATCTGGTTCCTCCCAAGGTTCCTTCTTCATGTCGTCTCAGGGAGTTTTTCCTTGTCACCGTTGCCTCTGGCTTGCACATTAAGGATAAATTTATAAAATGAAATGTTTACAATTTATATCTGGATTATACACATTTCTGTAAAGCTGCTTTCTGAGAATGACCATTGTTAAAAACGCTATACAAATAAAATTGAATTGAATTGAATTCATTAATTAATTTTAATTATTTCTAGCATTGAACCTGCCCTGCCTCTTATAATTAATGCCTTGCATATACAAATTTCAAGTTGTGAGAATGAAATATTTAGTTCCTCAAATTGTCATATGTAGAATGTCAAATGTCTCAGTGTAGACTGAACCCACTGCTGAAGTTTCATCTGTAATTGAAGTGTTTAGCCATAATCATCAGTGCATGGAGGAAAAAAGGATGATACTTTTTATCCTAATAACACCATGGCAACTGTGAAGCATGGGGGTGGCGGCATCATATGTTTTGCTGGAAAAGGACTAGTGCCTTCAGAAATTAAAGGACATCATGAGGAAGGAGGATTAACTAGAAATACTGATGCAAAATCTCAAGACATCAGCCAGAAACTTAATATTTGGTTACAACCGGTCTTCCAGTGATCTAAAGCATAGCACCAAAGTTGTAATAAAAATGGCTAGAAGCCAACAATGTGAAAGTATTGGAGTGACCATCACAAAGCCTGAATATACTCATACGATTATGTTCAAATGGCTATGCAAATTTACTTTTAGCAGACTGCTAATTTTCATTTATAGGTACAGTGTGTACAGTGTTACATAATGAAGTTAACTGAGTATCCCTGAAAACGGAACCTTTATTGCTGGCCTGCCTTCATGACACCTTTACAAATTCAGCTTTTTGTAAGCGTGTATTGTGAAGCAGGTGTTTAATGCTGGGCAGATTTATCCAGTCACTCAGCACAGCTTTGTGACATTATATTAGTCTCTGAATCAGCTGTCAAAAGTATATCATGGTGAGAGCAAAGCACTGTTAGTCCTGTTCATAAATAACAGGGGAGTAACAACAGGAGTGCAATTATTCTTAATTGAATCTTTGTTTCTCCCCCATCCTACTTCATCTGCCTGACCCACTGACTTATATAGTTCTTACTACTGGAGAGAATAAGTTAAGTGATTTGATTGTGCATTTGTTTGAGACAGGTGAAGTAGTCCTCACATAAATTGGACCCAGTGACATACTCAAACATGTAATTACACACATAACATCAAATCAGTGCAATGACATTGAAAAGTCATCTTTCAGATGAGATCCTTGCTGCTCACTTGATACACACTTCTGTAACCATGGAGCTAGCTGTGTATGTGTGTCTTTGTTTTTCAAGAAATGTATAGCTCACATTACTGCTCAACTCTCAGAATTTCAGACATGTGTAAGGACCCCTCTTAACCTACCACAATATGACAGAATGAAAAATAAATTACTGTAGATGAATGAACGAATTTCTTCCTACATTTAATTCCAGTTTTGTAAATATTTAATGCAGAGCAAGCTACAACATATGCTGCATTCCTCACAAGTAACCCAGTATTCCTACATGTGTCTCAGACTACAGCCTAATATTTGTTACACAGTCTTCAGTTTCACGTTTTTACAAGAAATCAGAAGCATACTAATACTGGCAGAATTAGCAGCTTTAAAGTCTATTTAAAAATAAATTATAAAGTCGATACATATACAGTCATATGAAAAAGTTTGGGAACCCCTCTTAATTTTTGGGATTTTTGTTTATCATTGGCTGAGCTTTCTAAGTAGCAACTTCCTTTTAATATATGTCATGCCTTATGGAAACAGTAGTATTTCAGCAGTGACATTAAGTTTATTGG
>JAQQZX010000021.1:11096012-11118419 GCA_030068355.1 Notoglanidium maculatum
AAGTTATTTCTGTGACCATTGTGAGTTTTTCTTTCATTGCCTGAAGGGTACCAACAATTTTGTCCACGTGTGTACATTGTGCTGCTGCCACATGATTGGCTGTTTAGACAGTTGTATAAATGTGCCAGTCTACTGGTGTTCCTAATAAAGTGGACAGTGAGTGTATATTATATATTATATTATACAAGTTCTGTTATAGTTCTTGTTACTACTACATATTTAAAGAAGTGTGTAAATTCATAGGCTACCTGAATATTGATGCTATGCGCTGACTTCCTTATAATATAATCAGATTCATGTACACACAGGGATGCTCTAATAGTCATGTGTTTGTAGTCTTCTGCAGCGATTACTCTGAAAAATCCTATCAGACTATAAACATGTTATAAAGATATATAACAGATTAATGCCCAAAATGCTGTTAAGTCTGGTATTTAATTAAAAATATACATATAAAATATACATAAAATGTATACTGTACATATAAACCATAACTGGAAAACCTCAAGTTTGTCTATTCCTGAAAACTCCGGCAAACAACTGAGAGCCTTTCGCCACATCACTCCGAGGTCCATGGAATTTTCACTGAAATGTAACACAATTGTAACTCCTAGGGCTCTAATTGGACAGAAGTACTCAGTTATACACCCCTTATACACCCCTCAGTTTGTCCAAAAGCACACACTGCTATAGTGACTGAGTGGGGTGTGTAAGACTAATTTCATTTGTGGAATTGAAATTGATGGGAATTAATTGGCTTTTGAAAGAAGGCTGGTTGTTGAGTTAGCTCACTTTGTGGAACACTCCTTTAGTGCAGGAGAGACAAGATGTGGCAGCACCAGCAGATAAAGTTATTGGCACTTTACAGTTCACAGGTAAATCCAATAAAAAGAAATATTAGGGTTTAGTTTTGTACCTGTATGTTCTCACATATATCTCCCACGTTCAGTTCACTTCAATTTAACTTTATTTGTATAGCGGTATTAACAAAGGATATTGTCACAAAACAGCTTTGCAGGGTGAGGGGAGTGCTCGCTTCCCACTCGTGTGTGTTCACTGCTTGGATGCAGAGGAATAATTCGTACCTTGGGTCAAGGGATGCCATCATCACGTGGTTTAAGTTTAAGAGTGTCGGCTCTTATTGGCGAGCTGAGCCGAATGATCCGACTGCGCGTCCACTCCTGGCCTCTGATAGGCCCGTTCCGCGCGTTGCTCGCTTATCATTGGTCGTCAGGCATTCAACTCGGCCCTGGCCCCGCCCACCGTGTTATGCAGCGATTCCATTTTACAGGTTCGGCGTTGGAAACTTGTGTGTCAGCAGGAAGTGGCGGAGGACGCTGGCGGCGCGGACACACAGGAAGGCGGACAAACCTGGCTGCAGTGTTGAGGAATACGTGAGGATCCAGAAATGACAAGAAAACTTTAACACAAAAGCGCTTCAGGTAAGTTTCTGTAGGTTTCCAGCCATACGCAAACTTTCAGTTCCGCCTCGGCGACATTAGAGTGAGCCTCTTCTCTCCCTGAGAGACCCTGAGCTCCCGCGCGCTAATTCCGCGAGCTCAGGGCACGTAGGCTGCGAAAAACACACACAACAGCGGTGTGAAATGGGCTGTGAGGATGTTCGTGTAGTGGCCTGTGGGAGAGGTGGAGGCTGCGCCACGTAGTCCGACCGAAAGTGATCTACAGTAGAAGGAATCTGGACCCGCCTGTAAGTGCGTGCCGAGGTGTGTTCGCTTCTCTGCGTGTTACAGGGAGGGATGGAGACACACAGGCTCGGGAGCTCCAGCTCAGCTCCAGCTCAAACTCATTCCTGCTCATTATCCCGCGGTAAAGAGGAAGATAGACAGGCATGTGTCTGTGCTCACACTGAATAAAGAGCAAGGTCCGTGTTAGAGAGTCCATCACACTGTATCAGCCAGGGCACAGGGGCAGGACTGCAGATCTGCTCAGCGACTCAGGCTCAGCGACTCAGGCTCAGCGACTCAGGCTCAGCGACTCAGGCTCAGCGACTCAGGCTCAGCGACTCAGGCTCCGGCTCAGCGACTCCGGCTCAGAGACAGGCTCAGAGACTCAGGCTCAGAGACTCAGGCTCAGGCTCAGAGACTCAGGCTCAGCGACTCAGGCTCAGCGACTCAGAGACTCCGGCTCAGAGACTCAGGCTCAGCGACTCCGGCTCAGCGACTCCGGCTCAGAGACTCAGGCTCAGAGACTCAGGCTCAGAGACTCAGGCTCAGAGACTCAGAGACTCAGGCTCAGAGACTCCGGCTCAGAGACAGGCTCAGAGACAGGCTCAGAGACAGGCTCAGCGACTCCGGCTCAGAGACTCCGGCTCAGAGACTCAGGCTCAGAGACTCAGGCTCAGAGACTCAGGTTCAGGCCGCTGTAAGACTGCTCACTATCTGCATTAGTTTTTCACTTGATCAGTCTCTGGTTTATAGCTGGGTATAATGCAGTTACTGAAAGGAAAAACTCTTTCATAATGTTTAGCTCATATGATGAAGAATAAATTACATGAGTCTCCCAAACATTTGCCTCACTGATTTCAAGTGGTCTGTATCAAAAACAACACTTTAGTAATGAAGAGTACATGCAGTTAACAGCTGTTCCCTCTGTCACTGATATCATTGCGTGATGTCCCTTTGACTAATAGTGCTTGGTTCAAATCAGATCTTCCCATCAGCAGAAACAAAACGAACCTGCGTGTGTGGCTGGCCAGCTTTTAGAGTCATCAGTCTGGTCTGTTGCTCGTGTGAGTACCTGAGACATGCTCTCTCCACTGACCACTCTGTCTCTCCACATAGCCTCAGCTGTTGTGGCCCATTTAATACAAAGTCCAGTGAGTAAACTGGGATGTGATTTGTCTGACTTTGATCTGTTTTCTTTCATAATTCATGGCATTCCTCTTAGGCGTCACCAAGCCACAGAAAAGTGATACTGACAGGACTGCTGCGATTTTCTGTGCCTCAAAGCTCTGGGGTTCCTGACAGTTAGGCGTGGTTTATACTTCTGTGTTAATGAATATTTGCATGGTGACGGAGACAGGTTTGTGCAGGAAAGAGCTGACTGCAGGGAAGTGTGCAAGTCAAGTGCCTCTTACTGTCCTTTCAGCCGTATACAGATGATACGGTACACAGTGAAACGAGACAACGTTCCAAGGTGCTACATACAAGACAACACAGAGTTTCAAAAGTGCAGCAGAAGACAACAAGACTGCATAAAGTGCACGTGTGCAGACAGTGCAGACATCACAAGACAGTGCAGCGCTAAGCAGTACACAGTGCTGGGGATAGAAGGTGCAGTGATGTATTGAGTTGTGCAAGTCATATAAAGTCCAGCCAGTGATATACATGTGCAAAAACTGCAGAGATAGCTGAATGTAATTATTTGTGTGTGTGTGTGTGTGTGTGTGTGTGTAGCAGTTCAGTCCCTGAGCATTAAGGGATCTGATGGCTTGGAGGAAGAAGCGGTTACACGGTCCGGCAGTGAAGGCCCGACTGCGGCGCTACCTCTTGCCAGATGGCGTACTTGCGTACTTTTACTTTAGTTGTTGTGTATGTTACCTTCCAGAAAGATCAGAAAGGTTCTCCGGCCTCTCTGTCAGCATCTACTCTAAAGCTGGGACACACTTACAGAGCTGCTCGGTTATAATTCCCGTACGATTTCCCGATATCAATATTTTGTTGTAATAACAATGAAGAACAATTGTTTAAGAATGATGAAAAACATTTGCAATGAACGTTTAAGGTGTATAGTATTTTGAAAATGAAGTAAATGGTTTTGTTTTGTAGGGCCCTGCAGAGACACAGCACAGAACAGTAAACCACATTCACTTTGTTGTTGTCAGTGAGACTTGAGCATGTACACTTCCCCACAGTGTGTGTGGGAGCTGCTTGTGCACCTTCCTGTGATTGTAAACGGAGCTGGAATCCACCGGTGGTGGCAGAGGGCTCGACGGGACCAGCTCCCCTTCCCAAAATACAAGCCAGTGTTTTTGTTTACATAACATGAGCTGCTGCAGCTTGAAAGAACATGACCTTAGCAAAACCTCCACAACTTCACTGTTAGGGAATCCCTCCGAAACCCAGCTTGAACTTTTTCTTCACTCACGTGTAATACGTGGACGTTTTGAACACAATAGGCCTGATATTTTCCTCCCCTCGTGGCCACCCACGAGACGCCAAGGCCGGTTCTACTCGCTTACAGCAGAATACAAAATAGAATGGATCAGTAAAGATATTAAATATCTTCAATTTCACACTACAATTTGTTGCGGAGTGTTTTCACACATAAATCAGTTGAGTATTGATGATCCCTTTAATGTTTTCTTGCAGTGACTGGAAGGGTGTGAATTTCCCCAGGGACGGCTGCGAGCCACTCTTGGGGCGGTGAGTAGCATCATGACCTGTCACCTGATGAGATTTGGGTGTGGATTGGAATTCTGCCTCAAGTCTTGCTCCCAATGGAACTTCCTTTCAGCTTTTATTAATGATTGACTGCAGTTATATAAGCTGGACATTGCATGTACTTTCACCTGCGAGGTGTTCTGCAATGGCAAGGTGAGGCCACACCTGAATTCCCTTCCACATGTTTATGTAGTGGAAGGATCAGGATCTCCGTGAGAACTGCAAGCACCAGCACTTTTGGCTCATGCACTGCAGTCGCACTGCTTTTGCACAGTTGGTTTCTAAGAAATCCTGCAAATTTCCTGTTTGGTGAAATCTCTGACTCAGCCAGGCCGATGAACCTCACGCTGGGGTGTTTAGTTACAGGGTAACAACACGATTCCATAATTGAGTGCTCAAATGTAAGATTGCAGACGCCCTGTTTAACATTTTTTCGATTTGCCATAGCTGATGGCAATAACAAGTCCTTCAGCAGCCAGTATGCTCCATTTCACGTCAGTTAAAACGTTCCCCGTCGCGGTCCAGCGTTTGTGCAGCGTCTCTTTGCGTTTGACGTCTTCTGAAGGTTCTTTTTTTTCTGTGAAACATAATTTTTTTTACAGTGCACTTATCTTGTTCAGCTGTAGACAAGTTCCCTTTATGAGAGAACCTTATGATCTTTTTTTTATTACCTGCCACATGAAAACACGCTTCAGTGAAAGCAGGTGATGTGAGAGTTGTAAACCTGTAAACACATTCTCTGTTGCAGGAAATCTGAGCGAGGTTTTGACCAACGTAGCTGAATGGGTTAAATTACTTTACATTCTTACTTACCGTGACAAACACTCAATTACACATGCCAACACACACACACATTTTTTTGTATAGCCGTCGGAACCTTCTGTGTGTGTGCTGTTCAAACATTACCGTGTTTGGATTTGTGAAAGGCTTAAACTTGAGCGTGTTTATACCACAGACACACTGTTATCTTTGTAGCGATCTGGTGTGTGTGTGTGTGTGAGAGAGAGAGAGAGAGACTACACAGCCCATTACATATTTCAGTGTGATGATTCACATCCTGAATATGACTCGAAGTAGTGTGGAGGAGTTGTGTGACTGTCCCTTATCAGTACACACGTTACAGCACTGAACAGACAGTTGACTTCAGAAGCAGATCTGAACATGTACAGCAGGAACACCACTGATGAGCAGTGCAAGTTTAAAGTAGCCAGTTAGACATGTGTGTAAGTTGCTGTGTGACCGAAAGAAAAAGTGAAGCTGTAGAGTTGAACTGGGAAACTAAATCCACACACACACACACTCGCAAGAACCATCTTTGAGCGCATGCTGCTGGTATGGCATCTGATTACTGTCCTTCTCTTCTCTGTCTCTCTTTCTCCCATTTGCTATGGCTTTGTAAAAGGCTTCTCTACTCTAATCTTCACTGTGCAAAGATGGACTTGGAGGAGCCAAACGTGCCCCCGGTGACCGAGAAGACGTCGCGCAAGCTCTCGCACAAGTCTAGATCATCAAGCGTCACGTCAAATGAAAATAGTCAAGATGCACAACAGGCAAGTTGGGCGTCTCTCCTTCTTTACTGAAGCTGCACGCTATGGTTAAGTGATTTGTGTAGTAGAAACTACAGTACAACGTGTCAGAGGTTCCAACTTTGACACTTTGACAAACTACATATTAAGTGTTTTCAACAAAAAATCTTTTCCACACCAGACTGACGATGCTGTCCTTAAATAATCCTCAGTAGTTTATCCTGAGGCGTCTTTGGCAGTGATATAAATGTAAACATGCCTTTTGGGTGTGTCTCTCTCAGAAAGGTGGCTGGGAGATAATGGAAAGCCTGCGGGAGCCAAAGGGCAACGTGCAGAAACCAAGCAAGCAAGAAGGCTTCCTGCTGAAGAAGAGGAAGTGGCCAATGAAAGGCTGGCACAAGGTTATTATCTTTTTGTTATTTAAATTTTTCTTTCGGTTTAGCCATAGCCCTTTAACACTCACTAGCTGTGACCTTTTGCACCGATAGTTTACAAAGCCAGGTGCACTCAGGGATCTTCTCACCCCAAAAACAGTGGTCTGTGAGTAGTTCCAGCCCTGCGGCCAGGCAGCGAGCACAGCGATTGAAATACTCACCTTACGTCCTGTTTCAGGTTCCGGAAAAGCATGGATAGGATGTGTTCTAGATAAATCAAGTGAATAAAATATTTTTAAAATTGTGAAATGGGAAAATTTAACTTATTTTTATGCAGCCTATGCAACATGGATTTATAAAAGCTTTCCCCAAATGCTGAAACATAAAGAAATGATATTAATAGATATGTCCTTGTGAAAATTAACCCATGGAAGCATGTCCTCCCTGAATCTACCCTAGGGAATGTACTTGTTCCAGCTTACTGAGTGTGAAAGGGCAGCTAAACACAAAGCTACATGGAACTGGGGATTTCTCAACAGTAGGACAAACCCTTCCTTAGCTGCACCACTTGGGAGCCTGAGCCTAACTATGACTTATGGCTGTTTTCACAGATGAAATGAGGAGAAATTATTATTCATTAATCATTAATGCATTGGTCATAATGAGATAATTAAAAATGCCCTTCTCCACTGCCACCATCTGGAGTTCGTTCAGTCGTGCAGGTTTTACATTTACATTTATGTGTAGGTTGTTTGATGATACTGTTTTCACTGCTTTGTTAATCATATTTGCTTTGTATTTATTTTCTGGCAGAGATATTTTATTTTGGACAGAGGGGTCCTGATGTATGGTAAAACATTACCTGATGTGAGTATATTCTCACACACACACACACACACATACACACACACACACACACACACACACACACACACAGCAGTGAACCCACCAATCTGTTTGATGCACCTACACCAAACTTGGTAGACAGCCTCAGTACCTGCTTCTGAAGAATTCTAAAAAAATTCAGTCATTTGACCACTGGGGGCACTGCAATAAGTAAAAATGTGTTTTAACCAAAAACTGTCGATTGGTTTGCCTTAAAAAAAAAAAAAAAAAGTAATTCTTGTGTGTGGATGTATCTTGGGAGATCCCAAGGCAGAGACAAACGCGCTCATCAATTAGAGTTAATCAAAAATGACGGCAAAGCCCCAAACAGGAAATGAGGTCACGTCTCAGCAACGCTTTCATGCATTAAAACCAAACTTGGCACGTGGCCTCAGGACCCCGGGTGAGCGAGAACGTTTTACTGTCATTTCACCACTAGGGGCGCTTTACGAATCCAAAAACCTTTACTTTTATGGGGTTGCCTTAAAAAGTACTTCTTGTGTCTGGTGATGTTGTGGGCGGTCCTAAGCAGAGACATAGCAATTTGTCATGCCAACCTAACTGATGTAGATGATATTTGATTTTATCAAAAGGTTGTTATATATATAATATAATTATATTATAATATATATATAATATTGTTCATAAGCTATCAATATTGTCCATCCATCCATCCATCCATTATCTATACCGCTTTATCCGTCTGGGTCGCGGGGGAAGCTGGAGCCAATCCTAGCAGTTGTTTCGGGCGAGAGGCGGGGTACACCCTGGGCAGGTCGCCAGTCCACCACAGACAATATTGTCCAATCTTCACCAAATGAAGCATATATGATCTTTGGACCAAACCTCACAAAAGTTATAACCAGATTATTGATTTTTCGAAAAAACGTTTGTCCGTCAGGTCGCCAAACAGGATGCGAGCCCAAATCTCAGCAACACTTTCATGTACGTACAGGAAACTTGGACTAACTCAAGACCCTGCCCAATGGAAGGCCAGAGAAAGTTGCCCCATTTTACCACTAGGGGTGCTGCTATAAGAAAATTAAAAAATTTTGTCATTACTTTTCATATCTTTGGTCTAAAAACCTGACTGTTTTTTTTTTTTTTTAAGTCACTCCTTTTGTGAGCCTGACTTCACAACATATTGCCGTTTCCTGTTCTGAGATCACATTCAACAGTGAAGTAATGCATTAATGCTTTTAAATATTTACAGCAAACTTGGTCAAATAACTCAAGATTCTTCCCTGAAGTAGCCTAGCAACAGTTACCCCATTTAAACACTCAATGGCGCTAATCTCATTGTTTTTTTCAAGTCAGGTTTTTTGCGATCTCGACACCAGAACATGTTGCAATTTCCTGTTCAAAGATCACATTCGACAGCAAAAGACACCAAACAGGATGTGAGCTCATATCTTGGCCAATCTTTGGTCAGTTGACATGAAACTTGCTGTAAGTGCAAATTATGTTTCCATGGCAAATATGGCCTGTTTGGCTGCTTGGCCCCCTCATCACTGCTTGCAGCTATATTTCAACATAAGTTTCCATTATGGTTAAGTCTGGTATATATTTATATTTGTTCATGTCCAAGGCTTTTGTGTAAACATACTGTTAAGATACCGAAGCCTGGCATGGTTCACATCCTGTGGTATGCTTCTACTCGGTGTCGGTTTGTTCTGCATACGGTGCAGGTTACTGGACGGACGTGTGGCGCTCTTTAGGAAAGTTTTGCTCATATGATGAAGAACTTAGAGCAGGGGTCCTGAAAACGTTTGTCTCACTGATTTCTTCTGTCTCATTGAGTTCAAGTGGCAATTGGTCGGCATTAAAATGCAAAACTAAACTTTTATATGAAAGCTTAAGTTTAATCCACAACTAAAATCTATTGCTCATGTCACACTTATGTTGTTATATCAATCAACTGTCAAAGTGTGTGTCATGTCGGTGCTGGACCACGCTTCCTGACCACGCTTCCCAGAGCACACCACGGCATACAAACATGGCGACCACAGAATACAGCACCCCTGCGCGTTGACGTGCACTCGGTCACCTGACCTCCGACTACGCACACCTGTTACACATTCCATACGATCTCGGTTCTCAGTATAAAAGGACTCTCAGCTCACACACACATTTGCAAAGTATTTGCTTAGTGTAGATTTGCTTAAATTTACCAAGCTTTTGACTAGTGTTCATGCTGCTTTTGGTTTGTTCCTGGTTTCTTGTACTTTCTGGATTTTGCCTAGTTCACATTGTTCACTGACCTTTGCATGTGTTTTGATCATGTTTTTGCATCATGTTTTGGACTTGTTTGCCCTGAGCTCTTTAAGGTCTTTATACTGCAATTGCATCTGCCTTCCTTCCTTCCTTCCTAACAGTGTGAAATAGTGCCAATACATCGAACATAATATAACCAGTCTTTTACTGATTAGATCAAATTTCAATTCTCTCTGCATAGGTGTCTTGAGATATAGCCTGTACAGAACTCTATTTTAACCCTTTATTGCCAACATTTTTACTGCGATCATGGAAATATTTTAAACATGGATACAAAAAAAGAATGCAGAGCTAGCGATAGATTAAATGAACGTTTTTTAAGACTTGGCCCACAGTCAATCGTATTTTGAACACATTTTCTGTCTGTCTGTGTTTCTGTTAAGCTAAAGAAGGGGAAACTCCGTGGCCGCATCGACATTGGTCTCTCTGTAATGTCCATCAAGAAAAAGACGATGTGTATTGATCTGGACGCAGAAGACAGCATTTACCATCTGAAGGTAGCCACATGTACAAATACACACAATGAAACTGTTATTAAAACACCATATTTATGGCGCACACACAGAGTGGCTTTTATCCTCTCTTAATACTGTTTTGGTAGGTAAAGTCGCGGGATCAGTTTGATGAATGGGTTTCACAGCTACGAAATCACCGAATGTTTCGTCAGAATGAGATAGTCATGGATCCTCAAGAGCACCATCTACACTCGGACTCTGCCTCCCTCAGAAGGGTACTTGCTTCTTCTGACAGTCACAGTACTGCTGTTTGCCCGCTCTGTTCAGTCATTGCCTGCCTTAGGACTGGTTTAACAAAATAAACTGCTATGTAAGGAATAGAACATGATGATTCATGCTTTTATAGGAAAATAATCAACAGAATATGGTGTGATTGCAGCAATTACAATGTTTTATTTATTGAAGAACAAAGTGTCATACTTATAAAGTGTTTATAATTAATGGACCCCACATTGTAAACATGTTCCTTTGGCAAATTACAGATGAACATAATAAGGTTAGCGCACAGCATGCTATTGTCGCTAACCCCTACACATATTCTCTCTCACATTATTTAAGAGTGTTGATAAAGTCCATTTTCCAAACTTTCAACCAACAAACTAATAGCGGTAATCGTGTAATGCCAATAACGTTTTTTTAAATACATTTCCCTTGTCTGCAGTTTTGCCACAGACAGTTGGTAATGATGCCTCTTTTAGGAGCAGTGTCATTGCCAGTCCCGCGTTGCCCTGGCCTAGGCTGGTAAAGCACTCGGACAAAAAGTGGTTCGCGCACACAAACAGGGTTTTGCCGACTGTAGCTCAGACGTTCAAAAATAAAATCAAGCCACTCAGCACTTCTGTCCTCTGAAACTGGGTAACGTTTCAGTTTCCAATGTAACAGTTCCTGCGCTTAGCTTGCTTCGACATAATTCTAGCAGGGCCGGCACTCGCGAGGAACAAATGGCGCACCTTCGCAAAGGTAGTCCTCAAGCCATAGGGCTGAGATACTCAGATGGGGCGGGATTCTAACGAGCTCCCCTCTGATGTAAGGAAGGGAGCCAAATCTGAATGCCTTGTCGAATCACATGTTTTCTGTCCTGGAAGCCCTAAAGAATCTGACTGGGTTGTGGGTCTGTGGTTTGTGCGTTGGTCACTCTGCATACCCAAGCGTATGTGCACAAGCACTGAAAAAGTGAGTTTTTCATAATATATCCCCTTTAAATGTCCTCCCCCACCTTAAGCCAGGTCTATGATGTATGATTTTCAGCCCAGTTTTGCTGTTGAAGACAAAAATCACACATCATAATCACAATTATTTGGTCATGACCTGAGATCAGCGGTTACCAGCCTACATACCTGGATGCCTTATGGGCAGAAAAAACATCCTTATTTCCGTGACCTCACTTTAAAGAAAGGACCTTCCATGTTGTTGTCTTTTACCCAGACATGGACGGCTCCAAACCCCTCTTCTTCTCAATTTGAAGAAAATGCATTTTATCTAGAGCCGATGATGTTGCTGCTGTTTAGGTTTATGTGACCTAATTTATTTAATCACAGGTCAGTTGTTGGAATATCTTTTCATGTAACCTGACATGGAGAACACATTGAGAACCCCTTGATTGGGAGTTTCCACTTTAAAATGTCACAATTAATAATTCAATTGTCCAAAAAAAAAAACCCAGGAAACTGATCATATGCTGATAAATTTCAGATTAATAAACTCGAAATTCTATTTAATTCAATTAAATTTTATCTGTACAGCGCTTTTAACAACAGACATTGTCACAAAGCAGCTTCACAGAAGTATATAAATTCTTAATATAAACTTATGAATCTATAAATCTATCTATATATATCCCTAATGAGCTGCCTGTGGTGACGGCGGCAAGGAAAAACTCCCTGAGACGACAAGAGGAAGGAACCTTGAGAGGAACCAGACTCAAAATGGAACCCATCCTCATCTGGGTGGCGCTGGGTAGTGCAATTACAACTAATACACTTCTGTAAATGTGTGTTATATGGTAAAAAAAACGAGGGAGTTTTGAGTCCAAACTGTTTGTGGTGATTTGAGTCCTCTGCCATCGTAGCAGAACCTTTCGTCGACAGCAGTCCAACGTCGTCTTCACGGTTCTAGGTGTGTGTTGAGGCACTTCATATGGTGCCATCCTCAACAGGAGCAAGTGGTTTCCAAGTGATGACTCCAACCAGGAGTAGGACATCAGGATGGATCAGGCAGGTCCGGAAAGCAGAAGGGGTCAGGATCACTGGAATCTCAGGAGTAGCATGTGCAGCTCGACAGACAGACAGAGAGAGAGAGAGAGAGCGAGAAAAGCAGATTATTACAATTCTTAAAAGATTATTAAAAATTATAAATTTTTTTGGCTGAGTGTGTAGTAAACTGATGTTAAGTATGTACTGGTCTAATGTTAGCAAAGTCAGTCAATATACATAGATGGATTTTATTTCACATTAATGAACTCATTTACCTTAACAGAATGCGAGAGCGCATGAGATCCGAAAGGGGGCGGGGCTTCAAGGAAGTTGTTGATATTGATCACTTGAAAACATCAGCTGAGATCATTCCAGATTCACATGTTGTTTTGCTCATTTCTCATTTTACTGTGGTGAAAAAGACTGCTCTTGTATTCTTAAGTGATAACTTGTACAAGCGTACTCCAGTGGTTTTTCCAGAGCTCCTAAAGGAAATGCATAATGTTTGGCAGGTCTGGAAAAATAACATATTCAGTGATAAACATCACTGGATATCAATGCAGCGTGATATTGTGCATGGACAATAATAATGTTCTATTGCACAAGCCTATTTCGCAGAGTCCGTTATAGAAGATTTTATGCTGCAGTTAA
Organism: Notoglanidium maculatum; assembly: GCA_030068355.1. Taxonomy (NCBI): domain Eukaryota; kingdom Metazoa; phylum Chordata; class Actinopteri; order Siluriformes; family Auchenoglanididae; genus Notoglanidium; species Notoglanidium maculatum. Next base: position 11,108,833 of record JAQQZX010000021.1, read on the forward strand.
GATTATATAGGGTTCATCGAGTTCAGTGTAAAATAATCTAAAAGATCATAGATCTCACAGTCTAAAGAAAGATTTAGTCACTTCCTTTCTCTCTCTTTCTCTCTGTCTCTCTCTACAGCGAGCTGTTCTCTCTAATCAAACTTCTGTCCTGTCAAAGAACAGTTGGCTACAGAGCTCAGAAGACATGAAGAAGTGCTGCAGAGGTATGAGCAGCACAAAGCAATGTGCACCTTATTGTGCCTCTTTCATCATTTCATTTGTCTTTCTTATGTTCCTGTAAATTAAACTCTTTCTGATTTACTTTGATAGAACTGTCAGAGTGTGAATCATCTCTGCTAGAACTAAATCTGCTGTTGAAGAATATGGAAGCACTGCACCGCACGATCTCTGCCCCTGCTATAAACACATTGCAGGTTGTGTATGCACACCTACCCCAACTTCCCCACCTCTGTTTGTAGGTGTTTCCTCCTGAACCGCTTCCATGCTGTCTAGTGTACAGTCTAATTCTCACTGCGCTTTTGACCCGACAGACTGAAGGTCCCAAGAAAGAAAAGAAAGGATCCAGGAGATGGAGATCCAAAAATCAGGGAAACAATAGCAAAAACGGCATTCAGGTAAGCTAGGCAGTAGGCACACGATTCGATTCGATTCATGATACTGGGTTCACGATTCGATTTGTCCATGATCTTTGAAGAGAAAATTTTTTAAATTAAAAGAAGATTTTACTGCCAAAAAAATGCAACATTTATTTTCTTATACTTTATCAACTTAAATAAACATATATACTTAAATAAATGTAAAAAAAAAAATGAAGAAATTTGCTTTTGTTTCAGTTTCTTAATAACCAACAATAATTTTTTACAAACATTTATAAAGCTTGGATAAATAAAGTAGCCTATTAATTAAAAATTTCTATTGTTAAAAATGAAAATAGTTAATAAACATTTTCTTTACAATTTAAAAAGCATAGACATAAGCAACTCCCTCCATTTGCTTCTCTTTTCTTTAGCTTTCAGCTGTAAATGAGCACAAAAGCTCTTTCCTACATTAGAGCTGCTTTGTTTGTTTTCACGGCATTAGAGCCGTGTCATTTCGGCCTTAGTTGTTCCTGTTATTGTGTGTTATTCCCTCTGCTGTTTTGACAATGCATTTACAGCTAGGAAAAACTAAGACGCTGTTCTTTTTTATTACCATCGATTTGAATCATCATAAATATGTATCGCGATGTACTGATGCATCATTAAATGCGTACTAGACAGCATCATTTTAGCTGGTGCTGCAGTGTGATGGTTTGTGTTCATGAATCCAACAATAATCTGACCAAGCTGTCTCGTTAACTCAGGTTTCTGGCTCAACATCATCTCTTCATGTGCAAGTTTCAAACCCAAACCTGACATATTCTGAGGCTTGCTGTCCAGAGTCACATCTAGACACGCCCGACTCACCCACTGATGCGTCGCAGTTACAGGAGAACTTCTGCAGGTTGGCCAGCACTGGTGAGTCCTGCAGTTAAGTAGAAAACAGCCATGTAGTCATTTATAGGATTTTTTCCTATTTAATCAGACTAGCATTCAGCTGGTAGCATGAAGTGTATGTTTCATTTCTCTCAATCTGCACCTTCTCTCTCTCTCTCTCTCTGTCTTTCTCTCTCTCACTTTAGTGTGTGCCACCCTGAAATCTACATACACTTCTCTATGTACAGAGAAAGACAGAGTTAGATGCAGTCTGGAATTAAAGAGCATTCCTGATAAGGTACGTGACTGAGTGCGTGTGTATGACACTAATAATGAAATGAAATATTACAATGCTTAGTTTCCCACACAGCGGGGTATAACACAAGCCCCCAGTATAACACCACTATATAAAGAGCTCTCTGTGTGTTTGACACATGAGTTTCTGGGTTGAATATTGAATCCAGCTTTTCACTTCCTCCATGTTTCATGTGATTCTGCAGGACATGAGTGACGGGCCTCAGTGCCTCCTGAAGCAGGTGTCAAATGAAATCCGAGGCTCCATCCCTGAATCACTGTCAGAGTTCTTTGATGCAAAAGAGTACCTGCTTTCTTCCAGCTCCTCTGAGAATGAGGTCAGAGGGTGGCAGACTGGTTACATATGCAATACAAAATGCAATAAGAAGGCACCCTAATGGATGTTGCTTGCTTTGTGTTTGTTTGTGTGCACAATTAGGCCTCAGATAATGACTCCTGCTTAAGTGATGTGAGTGATAATGTTTCAGTGGAACTCTGCAGCAGTGACGGAGGGATTGAGAAGGACAACACCGGTAGATCACCTAAACACACACATACACACACATACACACGCATGTGTTATCTACATCTCTCTGTGATCTGTTAAATATCTTTGTTTATTAAATTCTTTGGGTGTGTGTGTGTTTAGACAGAAGCATGGTACAACACCGCTTAAGACTACCAAGTGCGTGTGTCAGTGGGGGTGTGAATGTGTGGAGTATTCTCTCTGCAAACATTGGGAAGGACCTGTCCAAGGTGGCCATGCCAGTGCAGCTCAACGAGCCAGTCAACACACTGCAGAGACTCTGTGAGGAGATGGAGTACTGTCACCTGCTGGACACCGCTGCACACACACAGGACCCACATATGCGCATGGTGAGAACACAACTGACATATATGCTGACTTGTCACTTTATTAGGATGGTTTCTGCTCACCACAATTGTAAAGAGTTATTTGAGTTACCTTCCTGTCAGCTCGAACAAGTCTGGCCATTCTTCTCTGACCTTTTTCATCATCACAGCTTTACCCCTGCAGAAATGCCACCCACTGGATTTTTTGTTTCTGTTTTGCACCTTTCTGTGTAAACTATAGAGACTGTGGTACATGAAAATTCCAGGAGATCTGCAATTTAAACAAGCTCATCTGGCACCAGCAACCACAGTCAGAGTCACAGATCACGTTTTCCCACCTTCCCCATGTTTGATGTGAACATTCACTAAAGATCTTGATCTGTGTCTGTGTAATTGTATATACAGAGGGGGAAATAATTATTTGATCCCCTGCTGAATTTGTAAGTTTGCTCACTTATAAAGAAATGAACAGTCTCTAATTTTTATGGTAGTTTCATTTTAATGGAGAGACAGAATATCAATCAAAAATCCAGAAAAATCACATTCCATAAAAGTTATAAATTAATTTGCATGTCATTGAGAGAAATAAGTATTTGATCCCCTACAATCAATGAATTACAGATACTCCTGATTTCATCTCGTTATTGGTATAAAGCACACCTGTGCACAAAATCAATTTCTTCCATTCCAACCTCTCCACCACCATGGGCAAGACCAAAGAGCTGTCAGAAGACATCAGGGACAAGACTGTAGACCTGCACAAAGCTGGAATGGGCTACAAGACGATCAGCAATAAGCTTGGTGAGAAGGTGATAACTATTGGTGCGATTATTCGAAAATGGAAGAAATATAAAATGACCATCAGTCGCCCTCGGTCGGGAGCTCCATGCAAGATCTTGCCTCATGGGGTGAGGATGATCATGAGAAAGGTGAGGGATCAGCCCAGAACTACACAGGGGGAGCTTGTTAATGATCTGAAGGCAGTTCATTAACCACAATCACCAAGAACGCCATTGGTAAGACACTACGCCGTAATGGATTGAAATCCTTCAGCGCTTACAAGGTCCCCCTGCTCAAGAAGGCACATGTACAGCCCGTCTTATGTTTGCGAGTGAGCATCTAAATGATTCAGAGAAGGCTTGGGAGAAAGTGCTGTTGTCAGATGAAACCAAAATCGAGTTCTTTGGCATCAATTCGACCCGCCGTGTTTGGAGGAAGAGAAATGCTGAGTATGACCCAAAGAACACCGTCCCCGCAGTCAAGCACAGGGGTGGAAACATTATGCTTTGGGGCCATTTTCTGCTAAGTGTACAGGACGACTTCACTGCATTGAGGAGCTGACGGATGGAGCCATGTACCGTAAAATCTTGGACGAGAACCTCCTTCCCTCAGCCAGAACACTGAAGATGGGTTGTGGTCGGGTCTTCCAGCATGACAATGACTCAAAACATACCGCCAAGGCAACAAAGCAGGGGCTAAAGAGAAGCGCATTAAGGTCATGGCGCGGCATAGCCGGTCACCAGACCGCAATCCTATAGAAAACCTGTGGAGGGAGCTGAAGCTTCGAGTTCCAAGCGGCAGCCAAGAAACCTAAAGGATTTACAGAGTTTCTGTAAAGAGGAGTGGGCCAAAATCCCTCCTGAGATGTGTGCAAACCTGGTGACCAACTACACGAAACGTCTTACCGCTGTGCTTACTAACAAGGGTTTCTCCACCAAGCACTCAGTCATGTTTAGCTTGTGAATCAAATACTTATTTCTCCTGGAAATCAATTTATAACTTTTATAGAATGTGGTTTTTCTGAATATTTGGTTGATATTCTGTCTCTCGCCATCAAAATGAAACTACCATAAAAATTAGAGACTGTTCATTTCTTTGTGAGTGAGCAAACTTACAAATTCAGCAGGGGATCAAATAATTATTTCCCCCACTGTATTGCACTGCTGCCACATGATCTTCTGTTTGAATGGACAGGTATTCTTAATAAAGTGGCCAGTAAGCATATGTGATCATTCTGAGGGGCATGGGCAGAAAAATATGCACCATTCGTGTACATGTAATCGCTGTCAAAGGAGCTATTACAAAGTACTGAAGGAAGAGTCTGAATACTGATCTCCATGAAAGATTGAAGTTTTAGTTTAAAAAAAACAAACCATTATGATTATGTAGATTGATGGTTAAAATAGTACATTGTATTCATTTTAAATTAATCTCAAGAAATTATAAAAATGATAAAAACACACTCACTGGTCAATTTCTATGTCAGGAACCCCTGTACAGCTGCTCATTTATACAGTTATCCAATCAGCCAATCATGTGGCAGCAGCACAATGCAGATATGCAGAGCTTCAGGTAATGTTCACATCAAACACCAGGATGAAGGAAAAAGCCTGATCTCTGTGAGTTTAACCGTGGCATGGATGTTGGTAAAAGGTGAGCTGGTTTGAGTATTTCATAAACTGTTGATCTCCTTGGATTTTCACACACAACAGTCTCTAGAGTTTACACAGAAAGGTAAAAAACAAGAACTGAGTGGGCCACTGTGTGTGGAAACACCTTGTTTATAATTAAGGTCAGAGGAAAATGGCCAGACTCGTCTGAACTGACAGGAAGTCTAGCGTAACTCAAATAAACACTCTTTACAATCATGGTGAGCAGAAAAGCATCTCAACAAAATGGTCCTCAAATGATAAAATGGGACCTTAGAGATATTGTTGATATGAGCTATGAGCACTCTGCTATCTAACCTCTGTTTTTACAGATAACAAATTACGCCCTGTATATTTGTGTGCATGTGTGTAGGTATATGTCGCAGCATTTGCAGTGTCTGTGTATGCTTATACGTTTACCAGAGCAGGGAAAAAACCCTTTAACCCTGTTCTGGGAGAGACGTACGAGTGTGAGCGTCCAGACAAGGGCTTCCGCTTTATCTCCGAGCAGGTACAACACTCACAATCCCACCCACACACATTGGTTTTTTTTCCACATAAGTACTCGCTCATGCACACTGCGTTTCCCTGGTCTTCAGGTAAGCCACCACCCTCCAGTGTCAGCATGCCACTGCGAATCCAAAAACTTCACACTTTGGCAGGGTGAGTACATGCGTGCGCGCACACACACACACACACACACACACTTCTTTATTTGAGCCCACAATTCAAAAATAAATATACATTAGGACACGCATTTAGCAGGTGCATTAATTGCTTAGACATGATTCAAACATGTGACTCAGTCAGCAGTACTTAACCAGCAGCGCACACACACCAAACTGCCAAATGTAAATACAGGAAATTGACACTTGTAACCAAAACCAGAGATTTGATTAGGGCTGGGAGATATGGGGAAAAAAAAATCTTATCTCAATCATTTTTTTCATATCAGTCGATATCAATATATGTATCACGATATCAAATCCAATAATTATTTCTGTCAAGATTAAAGGTTCCTTTTTACTCCTAAGTGAGACGTTAAGATATCATAAGGTTTAAATTAGGGCAGACAGGAAATACAAAAAAATTCATCCTTTTTGGGAAAGTTCATCCTGCCAGAAATTTGCATAGCGGTATTTGAGATATGCAATATTCTGCCATATTACTGTTTCAAATAATATTGCCATATTATTATTTATATATAAATATATTATTATTAGGGCATATTCTGTCTCATATTTCTTAAAGCTTCTGAAGGGTATCAGTAATATTGTCTAGGCAATTTTAGAATACTTTTGTAAAATAATGACAAGTATGAAGGACAAAAGATTGTTTAATTGTTTCTCTTAGATGTCCGGTGGAAGAACAAGTTTTGGGGCAAGTCCATGGAGATTGTCCCCATGGGAACCACCCATATAGTGTTGCCATGGTAATCAGTCTGTTTCCTCCTACTTATAAACCAGTCCCCTTTTAGTTGTGTCTTTTCCTCCTCTTCATAATTCTCTGTTTCCCTCTGTCATAGTTTTGGGGATCATTATGAGCTGAATAGGGTCACCTCCTGTATCCATAACATCCTAAATGGTCAGCGCTGGATTGAACACTATGGTGAGATGACCATCAAAAACACAGCGACTAAAGAAGACACCTGCGTCTGCAAAGTTACCTTCTTTAAGGTAAATCTGATGAAGCTTCTGAATGAAGCCTCTATTCCACAATCATATAATACATGGATTACATGGATATTCATTCATTCAACAAGGTCTGGATGTACTTTAATTGTTTGAGAGTAGGTGTGCAGGACTGCGATTCATTTTGTAACCAGACTTTTTGTTGAAGAGGATAGAAATACTCTGTAACATGAAGTAAAGTTCTCTCACCATGATGGATTTAGTTTGAAACAACATAAATAGAAACAATATTGCAAGTGAAGCAATGGTATGTGTATAGTATGGTGTATGATATACAGTGGTCTAAATCACTATGTTTTTTTTTGATACTTTGTGTACATTAGGCCTGAATTGATACTTTGTGTACATTAGGCCTGAATTGATACTTTGTGTACATTAGGCCTGAATTGATACTTTGTGTACATTAGGCCTGTGTGATACTGAGTTTTTCCTGATCGTGATTTTCCATTTTAAAATATTCCAGTTTAATCATGCAGAACCGTTAGCCTAAAGAGAACAGCAACATGCGCAGTTCCATCATTTTAGCTCGAAGGAGTGTAGGGGAGGTAATATAAATATTACCAGATTACTGTGCAATCAGAAGCTGTGGCAGCCGTGAAAACTCAGAGAAAACGCGATGATAGATTTTATACATGATTCTGTGGTGATGCGCAGTAAACAATTAAAAACACATAACATCACATTTGAAGATATCCTTTGAGAAATCGGTTGTTTGAGGTCGACATGGTAGACGTGGCGCAGTGTTGAGCAGGAGAGCGACAAAAAACCTAACAGTGTATTTAATCACCTTTTAATTATCATCACCATTTAATGTTAGCTACGTAGTACATTAGATTCGACTGATAGATATCTCAAATATTCTCCTTTTGCCTGAACAGAACGTGAGGGAGCATGAGATCGACTTCCAAGAAGTGTCTGTTTAATATCAGAGCGTTCAAAACGCCTGCACAGACCACGCCAGGGTCGCATGTCAGTTGGCTCATCTCTCAGCGTATGCTCTTTTGGCATATTTTTTTATTTGGCTGGCTGCTAATACCTTGTATTCGGTGATGAAAATCAGTGGGTACCATGGCAACGTGACATCATGCAGGGATGATGATGTAGATGTAGCGCACAAAGCCGAGTATACATTCAGTGTTGTTGATGAGTAAAATCATTTCTTGAACATGATCTTCTCCTGCTCATCTGTGTTGCCTGGATGATTTCACATCTTTCTGTGTCATCATCTTCTTTTGATCATTAAATAGCTTGCCTGTTTAAATCTGTTGTGTTTTATTCATTTAATGTGTTGTATTGTATGTTGTTTCTCAGTCCAAGTCTAGAAGCTTAAACACTAATGATGTAGAAGCGGTGGTTACTGATTCAGAGGGGCATGTGGTTCACTCGCTCTTTGGTAAATGGAACGAGGCCCTGTACCTCGGGGACCCACCCTCAGCCATCTGCATCTGGAGAGCCAGTGAGTAATTAATGCTGACTATAAATCTGTTACAACAAGATCTGTACTGGTGTCACTTTAAACATTGATGTGTCTATTGATATTCTGAGTACGGTTACATTAACACATGGCTTGTGTGTGTGTGTTTGTGTGTGAACAGACCCCATGCCTGAGGACTATGAGCAATACTACGGCTTCACTCAATTTACTGTTGAATTGAATGAGTTGAATGAGAGTATAAGTCCATTCTTACCCCTAACAGATACACGTTTCAGACCAGACCAGAGGTACACACACGCACGCACGCACGCACGCGCACACACACACACACACACACACACGCACACTCTTCCATCTGTGAGGACAGTCATTGACATAATGCATTCCCCAGCTCCTTACCCTAACTTTAACACTCACAACTAAACCCCTAACCATAACCCCAAACCTAAACCTAATTCTATCCTGAACGCTAAATCCGAGTCTTAACCCTCAAACAGCCATTTGAAGAAGTGAGGACCAGTGTCTCGCTTCCCAAAAATGTCCTCACTTTGTTGGTTAAATACGTATTTTGGTTGTCGGTATCTAGCAAGTACAAGTACACACATTTTTACGAACAAAAATACCCTACCTGTTGTAAATCTTCAACCAAATTGTAACCACACCAGACAACACATTTACTACCCCAACACCATCTATGGCAGAAGTTCCCAATCGTTCTGGGTAAACATCCTCTGATGGGACATTATGAATTTCATATATACAATTTAGGAGTACTGAAGCAATGTCGTATGGCAAAAAACATGATTAAAGTATCAACTGAAACCAAAGAAATATTCCTGGCACTGGCTTTTACCAGTCCGGTAGGAGTGGTGAACTTACATTCCTTGACACACGGCCTTCCAAAAAGTCAGGTGTGCTGGAAATGGTAGATTGTTTAGCAGAGGCAGATGGACAGAGAAATTTGTCCATTTCTCCATTCTAAATGTGGCTGGATGAATGTGACGCCCAGTACCATTTCAAAATACAAAATAAATTGTTATAGTTAGATCCAATATTAATTTGTCATTTCTAATATTGATATGTAAAATAAATGAATAAAACAAAAGAGGTGGGTGAGTTTCTCTCGTGACCCCATTTGTAAATTAAGAGGCTCCCAGGAACCCCTGATGGGGGAGAGGATGCAGTTATGTGAAAGTGTGAAATATGTGAAACTGTGTTCACCCAGTGCCCAAACACCACATCTGACACCATTTCAGGTTGCTGGAGGAAGGAGATATAGCTGGAGCAGAAAAACAGAAAGAAAGGATCGAGTCACTGCAGAGGGAGAGAATGAGATTATTACAGGAGAACAACGAGACTCACACACCCCGATTTTTCAAGTATGTAACCAATGCAGGTATTTTGTATTGTTTTTTAGGATATTGCAGAGTGT
>JAQQZX010000021.1:11118519-11132081 GCA_030068355.1 Notoglanidium maculatum
TCGGGGAACAAAACTTCAAATTTGTGTGTCCATGGCCGGGAAACTCCCCAGACCTTAATCCCATTGAGAACTTGGTCGATCCTCAGGAGGCGGGAGGACAAACAAAACCCACAAATTCTGACAAACTCCAAGCACTGATTATGCAGAAATGGGCTGCCATCAGTCAGGATTTAACCCAGGTGGTGATTGACAGCATGGCAGTGCAAATTGCAGAGGTCTTGAAAAAGAAGGGCCAATACTGCAAATTCGATTAAACTTAACGTAATTGTCAATAAAAGCCTTTGACACTTATGAAATGATTGTAATTATACTTAAGTATACCAGAGAAACATCTGACAAAAAGATCTAAAACCACTGAAGCAGCAAACTGTGTGAAAACCAATACTTTCTTAAAACCTTTGGCCTCAGCTGTACACTCCCGCATGGCAAGAGAAACGGATAGATAAATGAGAAAAAATAGGTAAATAAATCACAAAATGATAACTGTATAATTAGAGAATGTTGCCTGAGATATATAGTGAAGGTAGCTGTAGTAGTGGTGAATGATGGAGTTAAACGACAACAACACAGTCCCACTAACAAGAATTCTGTCTGGTGTCAGGACAAACAATCTGTGGTAGTGCTCCGTCTCTGTTGCTGCAGGGGATGAGACGAGTTATCTAAGATTGATGACAGCTTGGCTAACGTCCTCCTCCCACCCACCTCTCATGGACTCCAGAGAACAGGGCAGAGCTAGCCCTCTTAACCAGTTTATTCAGTTTTTTTCTGTCCCTCTCCATGCATCCACCTCCCCAGCAGACTCTGCATAGAGGATTGCTGAGGACACCATCATAAAATGTTCTTAACAGGCTCCTGCACACTCCAAAGGACCTCAGTCTCTGCATATAAAGACCTTTGGCCTTTTTTGAACAGGATGTCCATGTTGTCTGACCAGACCAATTTATTATTGAAGTGAATATGCAGATATTTGTACATTATCTCAATATTCAGTCCCTGGACGTTCACCAGTGTAGTCTGGGGCTTCTTCCTGTGGAAGTCTATCACCATCTCCACTGTGGCATGTGTAGGTGATTGAACTCACAATGAATTGAAAAACATGCACATAGGCCACAAATGATATGCTTAGTGGTTAACCAAGCCTGTTCTTTTATAGTGGTTCCTGGTCAAGCTTCTTTCTCACCAACAGCGAATTAGAAATAGCTTATTAATACACCAAATCAGCTAATAAGCTGTTATTGCTAAACTATAACCAGTTTTAATGCCTATTCATGACTCAATGACTCCTGATGTAAATGTCATTATTTCATGATGCACTAAGGATTTGTACATTTATTAATTCATCATTATGACAGCATAAGTTACAGTATCAATATACTGAAACAAGGACAGTTCCCCTCCTGCAAATAGAGGCGGTACTACACTGAACACTACTGCTACGCCCAACATCGTACACAATTCTGCATTGCTTCCTGATTGTCCACTATTTAAACAGCTCATGGAAATGTATTCAGTGCGAAACCTTGCTGATCATTATGTATTCTGTAAGTTCTGAGTAGGGATGAGTATTTTTTTTTTTACTAGTTTTTCGTTTCAGCTTCAGTACATGTTTGGTATGCTAATGGAATAAGCCTAGTCTGAGAGCTAGCACTAGTGAAAAATCAGATCAAAACAAAACAAAAACCGAACAAGGTTTTTTGAACTCAGCTCACCTCAAGTGGACTTGTACATGGATTAATCAGGAAAACCAAGAAACATTTTCTTTAGCACTGTTTATGTTTCCCCGATTGAAATAGTGGTCATGAACACGTGCACACACACTACTAGGTTTGTTCTTTATAACCTTAGATAACTGATTTTAAATGACAGTAATTAGCTTTTGGGCCGGGGCACCCCCAAAGTAAAAAAAATGAAAGAAAGAAAGAAAGAAAAAAAAAAAGAAATTAATAATACTAAATACCATCTATCTATTTCTTTCTTTATTTATTTATCTATCTATTTTTTATTTAATATTTTAAATTGTATTTATTTATTAATTATTTAACACTATATGGTCAAAAGTACAAAGTATACATTACAAAGTATACACTTGGCCATTACACTCATATGTGGTTCTTCATACGGTTTCTCAAAGCCATTTTTTTCTCACATAGGTAGGAAATGAATGAAACCTCAAGTCCAGGCATTTGCTTAAATTATTTGTCAGCTGTATTTGCTTTGGTGCTTATTACCTCACCAAAAGCTTTGCAAATGTAAGTAGTATCACTTCATTCTTTGATTACTCTCTGTCTCTGATAACACTAAAAAATATGTTCTGACCTCTGCCTGCCTAATAACACTGATAAATGGATTGTGATGCTCTGTGTTTGCAGTGATCATTAAACTAGCTCATGGATCTTCATCCAGCTTCTGAGTCTCCACTGTTACAATATATAACAATATACCACAGTACTCATACAATCTGAGTGGATTTTAGTAGTAAAGTGTTACCCTGATTGGGTTTGACTTATATACGCACTGTGAGCCGTTTGGTGGTGATTCCTGACTCAGCGACAGCTTTGTGCATAGCCTTCAGTGTCTTGAACTCAGGAGCCGCTATGAACACTACATAAGGCATAAACTCCGCTGTTCTCAGTAGCTTCAGAGTCTGTGCAAAGAACCGGAGGGAAAAACATCTTTAGCCATGCTTTAATCAGCCTCCAGAAGTGATCAGAAAATCTGAAGTCTTTCATATTTGTAACAAGAGATATCAGGAACTGTGTGTGTGTGTGTGTGTGTGTGTGTGTGTGTTACTAAGAGGACAGGAAAGAGGATGGAGGTTATAAATGCAAAAGTTACGCATTAAATCATTTAGAGAATATTTAGATTAGAACAGAACAGAAATTGGATCTGATTTTTTTTTGCAATTTATCTTAACCTACACACATTTTTTTTATTTGTAATAATGAAGGAACCCTAATACTGTCCTGTTGGGATGAGTTTACTTTGTCTCATCTATTTTGCCTAAAGGTTTTAAACTTTTTTGGACTCAACTGTACTTAGGCACTAAATTTACAGACTCGTGTCATTTTAGTCTTTTTTAAACCACAAACAAATACTAGAATACCTTTAAAATCTACTACAGATTTGAATCAGGTAGGTTGGATAAGAGAGAACATTAAACTGCTACAGAGGCCTATAGTCTGAGGATCACTGGAGAACCCTGAATAGTAACATAGTTTTGCACTTTTTAGAAGTACAATGAGCATGTTTTTATATCTTGGTAAGGGCCAAATTACCCCACAAGGATAGGAATATCTGACAGCATAACGTTGTGAGGATATTTGGCTGGTCACCTCAAGGAAAATAGTAGGTTAAAAATGTAACCTCCAGAGCAGTGGAACAGTGTTTTAACATCTGTATACCTGCTTGTGCATTTGCACATGTTGGCCATTGTTCTCTGGAACCTTCTGGCTCAGTTCCTACTAGTTTGCTGTTGTGGGAAACCTGGTGTTTTTCCCCTGTTCATGGAACCACTGTTATACAACCTACCATTCTATTGCACCCCTCCTAACCACCAGAGGGCAGTGTTTTAACATGTATAAGTACAGGGGTTTAATTTTTTTTAACGCCATGTCAACATGCAGTGCAATATTCCTGGCAGGAGCAAGGTTATAAATAATAAATGAATAAAAGGTTTTTAACACCTGGACAACCATACCAGTGTGTTACGAGGAAACATACTACTCCATTTAGTGACTTTATAGCATACAGTTATGGAAGGGAACTGACTCATAATTCCACTACCCAGAAGAGGTATTTCCTTTAGTATTTAAGTATTTAGTATATAAGACCACGACTGAAGCGACCTTGTTCTAATCCTCAACTTGTCCCTTATGCATCCAATCAACATGGATCAAATCAAATGAGTATGTAGCATTATATGAAGCTACTCCTTCTGGATATGATTATATGCACCAGCCTTGTCTGCTCAATTTGAGCCTGCCCAGTTCTTACCCAGTAAATCTATCAATTTGATTCTACTAATTATTCATTACAGACCCCTTTATTGCAAATTCCTTTGTGAACGTGCAGATTTCATATCAAACCTGGCTGTTTCTTTAGACAAAGCATGTTAATTGGAGACTTTAATATTCATTTTGATAATGAATGAAGACCCTCTGAGAACAGCATTATGTCTATTATAGATTCAGTAGGAGTTAATCAGGATCCACTCATAATGGTAGTCACACTCTTGATCTAATACTAACATTCAGATTAAATATAATCACACTTGAAACTATTTCAGATCATTATCTCATCTCATTTAAAATGTGTCTTAATAATAATATTTGCACCCTACTACGCTATTGCGACATTCACATCAGCTACTACACAGTTTTATCAATAATCTAACTGTGATTGAATCACCGTCTCATACCACAGAACTTGATCAGGCAACTGAATGCTTAGAGTCACCATTCCTCTACAGTCTAGATAATGTATCTGCACAGAAGAAAAATAGTTAGAGACAGGTGTTGCTTGACCTTAGCTTTTGACATCACTGATCATACCATTCTCCTATGAGACTAGAAAATGTTTCTGAAGTTAAGGGGAGAGCCCTCTCCCAGCTCAGCTTATTTCACTGACTGTTACCAGTTTGTTAATGTAAACCGTGACTTTTCTACATCTTCTAAGGTGTATATGGCACTCTGTTTAAGGTTCTGTTTTAGGCCCGCTGCTTTTACCTTATCCATATGGTATCTCTTGGTAATGTTATTCATAAACATGGTATTAGCTTCCACTGTTATGCTGATGACACAGAATTGTAAGTCTCAGCAAAGCCAGATAAGAGACATCAGCAATTAAATTAAGGAATGGGTAAATATTATACATTAAACACTAGATGTTTATGAACGTCCTTCTACTTAATTCTGACAAGATAGAATCACTTCTACTAGGACCACAGGAAGCTAGAAGCAAGCTTTGTGATTTCACAGTAACTCTGGATGGCCTTTCTGTTTCACCATGTGCCAAAGTAAAAGACCTTGGTGTGATTATTGACTCCAGTCTGTCATTTGAAGCTCATGTGGATAATATCACTAGGACAGAGTTCTTTCATCTGAGAAATATTGCTTAGATAAGAAATATGATGTCACTGCATGACGCAGAAAAACTAGTTCATGATTTTGTTACCTCTAGGTTAGATTATTGCAATGCCTTACTGTCTGGATGTTCCAGTAGGAGCGTAAACAAGCTCCAGTTAGTCCAGAATGCAGCAGCGATCCTTCCAAGAACCAGATGATTTGAGCACATCACCCCTATCTTATCTACACTGCATTGGCTCAGTCAAATTTTGCACAGATTATAAGATACTACTTCAGACCTATAAAGCACTGAATGGTCTCGCACCACAATCAGACAGAACATCTGGTCTTTTATGATCTACACTTACTGAGATCAAAATGGGCAGTTATGGAACAGCCTTCCAATTAGTGTTCGGGACTCAGACACAGTCTCAGTGTTTAAATTTAGGCTGAAAACTTATATGTTTAGCCAAGCCTTTTGTTAATAGACATCTACTAGTTAAAGGAGCAGATCTGGAGGGTTCTCAGGCACAGAATGTTTTGGTAAACTGGGATGTTCGGATGCTGTCCCCCCCCACTCTCGCACGTTCACTCAGGTGTGTTGATGGTGGAGCGGCTGGCTGCTCTATGTCCCAGTGGGCCCTCATGTCTGTGTTACCTGCTGGCTCTCCCTTTTAGTTATACTGTCATAGCTAGCCTTGCTGTAGTTCCTGCTGGCACTCAGCACACGATATACTCTTTTTGTAACCATTTCGTGATGATGAGCATACCTAATAATCTGTGTTCCTCTCTCTCTCTCCATTGAGCTACACATGCTCCTCCTCAGGTACCGGTGATCCTGTTCCCTACTGCTCTCCAGACCAGACTGATACATCCTGATGATAAATTCAACCAAAAGTAGGACATCACTTGGAAGCCATTTGCTCCTGCTGAGGATGGCACCATATGAACAGTCTAAAGATACACTTAATACTCAAACCAGCCTGTTACCAACATCTACGACAAGGTTAAAGTTACAGAGATCAGACTTTTTCTTCATTCTGATGTTTGATGTGAACATTAACTGAAGCTCTTGAACTGTATCTGCATGATTTTATGCACATTGTGCTACTGCCACGTGATTGGATAACTATTATAAATGAGCAGCTGTACAGGTGTTATATTAATTATATTATTAATATTAAACATCACTGGGATCAAGCTAAACCAGTTGTCGAAGAACAGCTTAAAATTCCTATGCCTTGTTATTGGTTCTGCCAGCCACACTACCACATTCCCACTGCATCTACATCTGGAAGCTCAGGTGGATCTACAGCTTTCCCAGCATAGACTTCAAAATAGTGTGGAATGCCATCTGCTCTTGCAAGGACCAGTAGTTTGTATCTCCATTTTTTGGTTTCTTGGGTAGGTACTGATTTTTTCTGCTCTTGCCTTTAAAAGGCACCATTAGCTCATCCACACTCAGTGTCTCACACATAGGAAGTTGTTTCAGCTTGGGTAGGATGTGATTTAGGACAGGCAGAATCTTGTAGAGCTCATTATAGTTGGCCATATCTCACATGGGCTGGCAACAGTCACTGAAATGAAGAAATTCCGGACTTCAGTAGACTTCCCACCATGAAAGAGGCATCCCATCAGGTGCAAAACATGCAGGTGGCTGGAAGACCAAATAATGACACATGGAGCACCGTGCCAAAGAACTGTTCAAGTCCTTAAACACTAAGGTTAATGGGCTTGGCAGGACTGCACTGGATGCTATACAGGTTCGACTCAACAATGAGCTTGAATTAACAATGAATTAATGATATGAAATAATGAATTAATGAATGAATTAAGAATGAGCTTAAAGGGACCCTCAGACAGAAGACTTTTGAAAGATTGGTAAGGTGACTGAATTTCACATTGTAATTATTGCACATAGTTTCATTGTAATTAGTGAACTGCTATTTAATTAAGCCTTGTTAAGGAAAAGTTCTACTGATTAAAATGCTGCAGATAAATAGTTTAAATAAATATATTTTGTGGCCACTTGGGACTATTTAATGTCTAATATATAATTTGCTTATATATTTAACATGTTTTAAAAAAAATAATTAACCAACAGATTAATCGATTATGATTAATGATAAAAAAAATTGTCATTGCACATGTGCCATGTTACAGCACTTCACGAGTCTCACAACACCATTCTGGTCTCGAGTGAAATCAGAGCTAATCTTACAATCACCAATTCATTATTGTGCTTTTTAGTGAAAAAGAGCATTCACTGGGTGAAAATTTCATCATTATTTTGTCCTTAAAGTAGAAAAGGGGAACAACATCACAGTACAGTGCAGGTTCTTCTTCCACTGGTTCACTAGGTCATGAACTAAGAGTACTATCAGTACTATAATTTTTACAGGGATTAAGTATCATCTTATGATCTGCCATCCATGATGAGATATCTCCTAGACATGCTGAGATCTGAGCAGAAACAGGAGTGTCTGAGGAATGAGCAGATAAGTTGAGTTCATCCATATAGCAGATATATGAAAATACATGTGATGATACAGTATGACCTCACCAAGAAATTAAGTATAAAGTTCTGAGCCTTGTGGGACACCAGTGGAGAGTCTGCGTGGAGTGGATGTGAATCCCTTCCGTGTCTCTGTGACATGACCGACTCTCTAGGTAAGAAGCAAAACATTGCCACTGTGACACAAATTCCAAGACTAATGAGGATGAACCAGGGAGTCTTCTAGTTGACTGTGACAAATTCTCCAGAAAAGTCGAGGAGAATGGATGACAGATTGGTTGATCTAGTGGCAAGAAGCTTCTTTAATAGAGAATAGTCTGTCTTGACCCACAGCATTACAATCTGGTATGGAACCTGTACTGAATCAGATATCAAAACACTTCAGAGGATGGTGAAGAATGCCCTCTGAGGCACAGGCACCAGCTTCCCTATTAATAACAATTAAGGTTCAACAGTTAAGGCTCTGGGTTACTGATCAGCTCCCCCAAGCTGCCCCTGTTAAGCCCTTCACCCTCTCTGCTCCAGGGGTCTCGTATCAGGGCTGACCCAGTGCTCTGAACCCATTTCCCAACCAGCTGGGATATGCAAAAAAAGAATTTCACTGTGCTGTAATGTCACAAAGTCGTCTTCTTCTGCTTCTTCATCATCTACACTGAACAGCGTACCAGGAAGAGCTAAAGTCGTCACACAAACTTTTCACATTTATTGCTCTTAAACCTTCACCTCCTCACGTAAAGCTTGTGTTTTTCAAGATGGCGACAACATGTCTGTCAGCTCCCGTCTCTCCCTACCCGCTCTGCCCTGTGTGTGTGTGTGCGTCCTCAACCAGCTGTTTCCTACAGTGTCAGTGGTAAAACTGCAATATGATCAGCGAGCTCTGCTCACTATTTGAGCTGCTGTGGATATTTCTTTTCACAAGACTGGCGGGGAATGGTTTGTCCACCTGCACTCATCACTGATTACTCTGGCATGTTTTGTGTGCTGCACTGTTGCAACAGTTGCTACATGCGGATTACGAAGCATCGGAGGAAGCAGGGAAGGTTTTTAGACATCTCAGGCTTAAATCTCAACCCTGGCTAAATGACTCCATTAGGACTGCTATGATTGTAGGAGAGCTGAGCACAGATGGCGAAAGGATGGGCTTCAAGTTTCATTGGAGATCTTCAAATCCTGTCTACATAGAAATTATCCGAACAAAAAACCAATACCAACCAATAACTTCTATTCTACATCCTGGACCGTGAAAGCCCTGAATCATTTGTTAAAAACTGTAAGGACATTTTTTGAGTAATGTCAGAAACATATGAGCAAATACCCCAATTTCATTGGCCAGCCCATTTGTCTGCCAAATCTTGCCAGCTTTTGAGAATATCTTTTTGTCAGTTATCACACATGGTTCTGCTTATGAAATGTTCTACCTCTGTAACCGATGTTCTTCCACCCTAGTTTACCAAGGACATTTTTGATACAAAAGGCCTTGATGTTTTAATGTTTATCAATGCTAGCTTAGCTTCTGGTTCAGTCCCTGCGTGTTTTAAGCATGCAGTAGTTCAGTAGGTTTCAAGGCTTTTCACAGTATGGCGTCTGCTCTGCTGAAAGTAACCAATGATATTTTCTTTATTGCTGATTCTGGCAATTGTTCTATTTAAATCCTGCTGGATTTGAGTTCTGCATTTGACCCAGTTGATCATGACACTGATCATCACTAATGTTGGAATCGAAAGTTTGGCTCTGAACTGGTTTAACACAGAACATACAATTAATATTGAGAAATACTCCTCTGCATCAGCCATTATGACATCAGGAGTTCCACAAAGGTCTATTTTGTGGCCTGTTTGTTTTTTCTTTATACATGTTCCCTCTAGAACAAATTATTTGTGGACATAACGTCTCATTTCATTGTTATGCAGATGACCTTTGACTGTATTTATTTCTTAATCTTGGGAATCATTGCTCTACATAAAGGTTCAGTAAGGGAATCATGGAAATCAAAAACTGGCTGTCCCATAGTTTCTTACTGCTAAATGACAGTAAGACAGAAGTTATTTTGTTTGGCCCTCTGACTGTAGCTAAGAGCTTGAAGAATAACCTGGACTTACCCCTTATGTCAAAAAACAGGTTAAAATCTGTGAATAATCTTTGACTCAGTTTTAAAATTTAATAAGCAGATCAATGCTGTGGTCAAGGGCAGCTTTTTCCAGCTCAGAACAATCTCCAGACAAGTCATTTTTAATCTTGAGAAAGTCATATGTTTTTATTTCCTCTACTCTGGACTACTGTAGTGTATTGTATGCTGGGGACTGTGAATCATCTCTTGCTCGTTTGCAATTAGTCCAAAATGCTGTAGTCCAGTGTTAGCGGCCTGTGCATTCCAGAATGCAGTATAAAGTGCCACTGCTGGTTTTTAAAGGAATAATCTCCCAAGTAACCTCAGACATGTTTCAACCCTAACTGCTGTTAAATGTAAGCTTAAGACACACTTTTTTGCATTTAGCATTTGGCAACTGCTGATCCTGAAACCGGGAGTGGAAAACAGTTTTTATTGTTGTGTCATTATACGCAAATACTGTCTGTGTGTGTGTGTTTCTCTTTCTCTTTTATTGTAAAGTACTTTGGTTTTAAATGTGCTGAATAAATACAATTTACTTACTTACTCATAATGAATTGTATAGCACCAGAAACACTATATTTGCACACACTGTGTCTTTGTATGCACTATATGTTTATATTTGTTTGCATGTCGTATTTAATGTGTGACACACAAAGTCAAAGTAAGATGCTTTCAGAGATTTGCATAAGTGAAAAGGAAATGAAGAGCTTCAGTTTATGGACCTGGGGGTTGACATCCAGGATGCAGGTGCGTCCCGTGTTCACCACCTCATGAATTGAACTTATCTTGGTGCCATACAGGTTGCCATCATACTCGCCGTGCTCCAAGAAACATCCCAATTTAATATCCATCTCCATGTCCATCCGTGTCACGAACTGGTACGTCTGACCATCGTGCTCGTCCTCTCGAGGCCTTCGAGATGTGACTGAGTGACAGAAAAGGGTTTAAGGAACCATCATCTCATGTGTCTTTCACAGTCACTAAATGAACTGTTTATATATTCACCAGTGTTGAGAACCTCCATTTACATGTCTGTTACATCCAAAAATGTATGGGTATGCAAGATGAGGCATTTACTGACATTAGTATCACAAAGAGTGTAACAGAGACACAATAAAACAATATAGTAAAATACTGCATGCAAAAAACATGATGCAGTATATATGTTTTATTAAACATATGGTAATCTTTCTCTAATGATTGATATTCATAAAAAAGAATGCCACAGTTACCTTCCTGTCCTAGAGGCCTATATAACAAATGAGTGTTACAGCTGTCCTGGCACTGGTACATTGATAAGTGGACAAATGTGCCAACTATACAACTTGGCCTGACACATTTATTTAAAATGGTATATTAGTTTTGAAACTAAATTTGTGGGTAGGCAGATGAAACAAGCACTAAGTAGAAAAATCTGACATTTTCCATACTCAGTTCTTGTGTAGTATAAGAAACAACAACAGTTATAACTCAGCCTACTGTGCAAAATGACCTAAAATGTAATGTTCTGATAAGACACTTCTTTTGATTGTACAGCAGTTTTAATGTCAGAACTCACATGGTACTGTGGTTCCATAGCGGTCTGGATGCTGCACCAACAGACGTGTTTTCAGGCTGCGGCGGCCCACTCCCTGCGCTCCGATCAGAACCAGAGTTTTCCTCTGGAATGGTGGCATGCATGCTACCTCCTCATAGATCTGCAGCTCGTGATGGTCAAATTCTACGTTCCATCCATTGCCAATACATACAGCACGTTCAGTCACATCCACATCAAACAGTCGGGTGTCAACATTCACCAGAGAATAAAGTATTGATTGACTTGCCTGAATTCCTTGAAGCGAGGTACATCTTTTTTTGCTTCATTTTACTGTTCACTGCTCCACATAAGATCCCTAGCAGTAAAAGGGGAGGGGTGCATGGCAGGGGGGTACACACATGTATTAAGTGCACACAAATGACTGTATAATTCAGTGGATGTCATAACAGGTATTTTAAATGAAGCAATAATGTCTCTAAGGTCTCTAGTGGCTGGCTGCAGTACATAACAGCACCCATTCCAATGTTAGTAAATGGGAAAGAACCAACACTTTACATTTTAAGTTATATCTCCACAAATTATATTTTGGGAATAGTTTCTGTCATTTTCACAAGTTTGCTTGAAATGTCCCCCAATATTTTTAATATAATTTACAATAAATGCGTTTTATATGAGTTCTTTGATAATAAATACAAGGGCGTGCTTAATGAGGTGATGGACAGTTTGGACATGATAGTTGAGCCTCATGAATGTGCATTTACTTCCCAGTATGGGCTTGTAAATGTAAACTGTTCCAAACGGATCCTCAATTAGGAGTTACTTACATTACTTTGGTTAAAATGATGGATAACGTCAGCTAGCTATTAAAAGGTAGCTCTGTCTGTTATGACTCAAAGCTCTAAAGTCTATTCCCGATGATGGTAAAATTAATATTTGCAAAATTGTGGTGAATTATGTTGTGGATTGTTTGACTACAATGTCATTTAACGTGTTTATTAATAAAGCTGTACTTGCCACTGTGAGTTAGCTGAAGCACTTCGATAAGTTGCACTTTAGGTATCTCACAGCGTGCGTGCTCCAGACACAAGCAAGTAATTTGATATTTATAGAAAACCTGTAAAAAAAAATATCTTTAGGAGTCTACCAACTTAGTATATCATGATTTGGCAATTTTATTCCAAAAATGCTCCAGATTTTTCTGAGTGTGAGGGGATCTCCGATACACAGCCTTCTCCAAGTCATTCCACAGGTTATCCACTGGATTTAGATCTGTGCTCTGACTGGGTCATCCCAAAACTATGACCATCTTCATCATTCCTTGTTGACTTGGGTTTGGGAAGGTGACATTTTTCTTTATGCTCAGCTGTCTAACAGAGGCCTGCAGGGTTTGTAGCAAAATAAATTGGTATCTGGGGTCATCCATGATTCCCTTTATCTTGACTACGGCCCCAGTCCCATTTGAAGAGAACTCAATCAGAAATTTTTTTCGCATCCCTCTCCTGATCTGTCAGAGAGAAAAGCAAGAAAATCCTAGCGAAACCACTGATCTTTACTTGGGGTTAATCAGGACCACTTCATTAATGGCAGGTGTATGATAATTACATTTGAACATGAGTGTCAATGAGATTGTTCCATCCTGAGCACATTCACATGACCATTATAAAAGGGTGTGCAACATATGCAACCAGGTTATAATAAATTATTCTGTTTCTTTTTTCCCACTAAAACATTTAGGTGTTTGATATATCACATCAAAGGAGGAAATAGATCTGAAATGATTTTATTTTGATTTCACCTTTTTATATATTTGATCATACCTATTCTATCCAAGTCCTTTGGAACAAAAGCTTTCCTTTTCTCCTCCAGAAACTGACTGGGAATTAACCCTGTAGCCCCTCCCACTCGATGACGCGCCTGTGAGAACAACACAACCCTTCAATAAAATGCTGCCATCCAAATTCCAATTGAACAAATCCAGATGAATACAAATTGGACTCTTCCCAAAGCAGTGAAACCGTACCTGCCACCAGTTCAGGTCCTGTCTGTTGACTATCTGAAGAATGTCACCCCTCTTGAAGGCAAGCCCGGCCTCTCTGCACGGAAGCAAACTGTCACTGGCGGGATTGTAGTCGAAATGTGGCTTTAGATAAACCTAGTGCACAGGTGATGAGAGACCTTAATGCAGCTTGTGTGTGTGAGCATGTATCAGGCATTAGTGGCATTATTTAGTATCAAAATTCAGTCCAGTACAGTCATATGAAAAAGTTTGGGAACCGCTCTCAGCCTGCATAATAATTTACTCTACTTTCAACAAAAAAGTCTTTCATTTCCTACGAG
>JAQQZX010000021.1:11142321-11157304 GCA_030068355.1 Notoglanidium maculatum
GTTCTTCCACTCCAACCTTAACCTGAACACCATGTCCTCATGGAGCTGCTTTGTGCACAGGGGCGTCGTCATGCTGGAGCAGTGTTGGAGTCCCAGTGAAGGGAAACTGTAACGCTGCAGCACTCAGAGACGCTCCGTACAACTGTGTACTTCAAACTTTGTGGTAACAGTTTGGAGAAGAACCACTTCCATATAGAATGTCCATGTATGGTGTGATGGTCAAAGGTGCACAAACTTTTGGCCATATAGTGTACATGTCAGTGTAGGTAAGTGTGTGTGTATCAATAACGATCTGCAAGAATGCATGCTCACCTTTACTGAGATGCACAGGCATGCTCTCTGACTTCAGCAGACGCTGTTGTGCAACATGCACTTGTGTACGAGAGGACACGGTGTTAGACGTTTGCTCAGCTAAGACCCGAGGTGGCTGAGGTTGTGGAGATGGAGAAGACAGCCCTTCGCTGTTGATTGGCACAATACCACTGGAGCCACCACCCATGGGGGCAATGAGCTTCCTACCGAAGCTAAGCAGAGAGCTAGAGACCTTATTGATGTTGAGGGGAGCCACTTTGGTGCCAACAGTGCTAAGATACAGAGAGAGCAAGAACGATATAGAATAAGACGCAACCTTTGGAAGGATGGTGCTTAAGTGATGATCACAAACACAAGTGTAATAAAATATTATATTTTAAGTAAGGTTAGCAAAAGTGTGCAGGAATTATTATGTGCTTCATTTACCATAATCCAACAGAACGTAAGCGTTTCTTTAACATTAACAGAAAAGCCACCCATCACAAACCTACCAGGTCCTGTCGACAAAGTCTGCGCCGTGGTTTTTGTAGTAGTCTAGGTTCTGTTGGAACTGATAGTTGACCGGCCTCGGATTATTCTGAAAGTAAAAAAAACGCATGTCCAGATGTGAATGTGGAGCAAGCAGGGGCACAAACAGGTTGAACATTTTAGCCTCTGTCCTGGGTAAATATTATTAATAAAAAACCCTCTCTTTTTCACATAATAACAGCACTGTTATCGTAATACTACTTATGCACTATCGTAGCTCCTTTCTAGCACTTAACCATGCTCTTGTTGCCACAAACTGTTAAACTCGTATGCACTAAATGAATGAAATTCCCACAGCTCCACATAACTGCTGCCAAACTCCTTGAAAAATTAAACTCCTTTATAAACTAGCACTATATAATGTGCGTTATCACATACGCATTACACACCACTGGGAGTTCTCGCACAGCTCCATAAACCCAGCTCACTCTTTCAGTTTCTCCTGGTCAAATCTGTCCTACTTTTCATTAGGAATATACACCACAGAATGTGTACGCCGATACCTTGGGGTCTCTCAGGAACAGCGCTTTGTGCAGAAGAGCGTGAATGTCTCCAACAGGTGGGTAGTGCATCAGGAGCCCAAGACACGTCTGAAAGTTACTGGCTATCACTAATTACAGGAATCACAAAACAATGCAGGCCTTCTTAGAAACACATTAAGCATCTTCAAATGTTAATATAAAATGTCTTTTCTCTTTAGTTAATATTTAATAAACAGTGTAACCACAAAACAGGAAATGACAGTGAAACACACATGTAGCCTGTCTGCATTACAATTAAATCTGGCCCTTGTCTGGCTGAAGACATGACCATAATACAGCTGCTATGTTTCCCATATTTAAATTTATGACCTAATAATCTTTCTGGGAGACACACAAACATCTCAGTGTAACATACAGACCTTATCAAGTAGATGATCATGTTTGCCTTCAAAGTAACCAAATCAGAAGAGCAAACAGTGAAATTGGTCCCGTTTCATTTGAAAATGCAGGTTTAGAGGATACGCGGTGTTCTATGTGACTGTTGCTTCATTATAACAATTATTTTCAAGGTTCTACAGATAAAAGACAATTGTATCTGGTGGCAAAGCATTAACTAGCAAACTATTGTCAAATCAAAGGTAAAACAATCTGTAAGGTAATTTAAACGTCAACATAAGGATTTCACAACCCAAATGGACATGCAGAAAACTCACGTGCGTCTCTGATGTAGAGCAGCATGGCAACGAACACATAATCCACCAGATCCAGAGTGCTGCTGTCTGCAAGCAGTGCGTCCCACACCACCAGCAGGTCCTGCAGAGGAAACTCCCTGCCAAATAACAGGCGGACCCAGCGACTAGAACACACACACACACACACACACACCAAAACAATGGTCAGTTACTATAGTAACACCTTAGAATGATGATGTGTAACCAGGCCTACCTCCTCCTGCCATCACGAACTATTTCTAATTTTCTATCTGACTTAGTTTTAGCCTGAGTTAAAAGTGTCCTATAGTTTGTTTCCTCTTCAGTCTGCAGTGCATGTGCACACCAAACGTTGCTCAGTTACTGCAGTAACACATTCATACACCAGAGTAGTCCTTAGTCATATATACACACGTTCCTCTGGCATGTAAACAGAAACACACAGGGAACATTACACACAGACAAGAAATATCACTGGCGAGTTCGTAGAGGAACATGACTGGCTCCTTTAATGAACATGCATGTTTATCTGAGGTGTGCAGGGACGCACACGGAGAAACACGTACACACACAAATACACTTTACAAACATTTTTCATACCCTCAATATCTAAACCATTCACACACTTTTTCTATCACGTGTGTGTGTGTGTGTTGTATTTGTGTGCACTTACATGCCGTATATCTGAGGTGCGATCTCCAGGCGGTTCAGGTGCATGTGCAGTTCAATATCATGCTTTTTTACCAGCTGGTCTTGAATCCGGTTTACTTTGGTCACAATGGCCACAGATGGGCCGGAGTCCTGCGGTCTGGCAAAAGGAATGCTGGTAAGCAGCTCTTCCTTTCCCTGTAACATCAACAAACATGTTGATCAACAACAGCACAACACAGCATGTATCTAGCCCATCTGATCTAGGGGAGGAAGTGAAAGTGCACTTGGGACACACCTTACGTACTTCCCGCTCAAAACTGGAGAACCAGGGCTCTGCTGTCTCCATGAGCTGAGAGAACATGGCGCTGTGGGTAATGCAGAATGAAAGGGTGATTCTTTATAGAAGGGGGCAGGTGGATATGATGCTGTAATCTCAATATTGTGATAAATTATGCCATGATGCACTTCTCAGAGATATCATGATGTCGTTTTTGAACATTAACAGCCATGACGAACTCCGAGGGGAAGCAGCTGATCTGGTTTTGTAGTGCACAATTGTGCATTTATTTGTGCAGCATAACTGTAAAACGTATTTTTAAATTAAACATATATTTAAACGTATTAGAGCTTTTCATTTGACTTTTTAATCCGTTTATTTTTGGAGATATCGTAGGGTTTTAATGAAACACTACCGTTTTGCTACTTTTCAGTTACCAAACCTAAATATCATGAGCCGCATGATATATCGTAAAAAAATGTCCAAGTATCGTGATGATATTTTTGTCATATCGCTCATCCCTATTACAGCACTGCAAAAACCAGTGGTAAACAAGTCAAACGCAACACCAACGCTGTCGGTGAGGACGCCTCCACCACCAAGTCTAGTCCTTCTTGTTACTAAGATGTGTACCCGGAACTACCCTCAAAATATACTTATGAAGGAAGCCATTGAAGAAAAACTACTTCAGATATTTGACCTTGCTCTGACAAAGACCCTGTTTGGATCAATTCCAAAAATCTAATCATTTCATCTGCAGGTCACGCTGATATATACGTCATATCAATCATACCAACATTTAACCACTCACTCATAAGATATCACTCTAATGAGGCTTAAAAATCCAATGCCAGGTCCTTAAATTCAGCAGGGTTACTCACTATGCATCATGCTCTTGAAACTTTGGATCCAGCACCACCTTCATCTCCTGGCTGTAAAACACCACATTTACAATAATTATACATATAAACTGCAAAATAATGCATTAATTGTCAGTGGGAAGATCTATCAGGCCTCTGCTGGCCACAAAACCACTGTCAGTGGAATGTAAACACTAACTAGGCACTGTGGTTAAAGGAGAGGGCGTGGCACGACATGGTGGGCGGGACTAACCTGGGACAGCCAGTCTCACTGGCATGTTGAAATGCCTGATGATCAGAGTGCAAAACAAATACTATAGGAGCCAACAACTCATGCATACCCTAGACGGACACAGAAAACAAAAAATAAACAGTTTATTTTATGTGGGTGGAAAACAGACCAGACAAAAAGAGAAAAATATCCATGTAAGACAGAATTACAGACAATACGGACACATTTTCAGCACGAGAGCACCTGTTTATATAGTAACTGCTCATTTTCCCGTGCGTAGCAGAAGAGAATGTCCGTTAGTTTAGTCCGTACATCATCCTCTTGGAAAAAACACATCTCTGGAAACCTGTACAGATGCAGCCACATATCACCTGCTGCACAAGACTGATGGGGAAATATCATGTTTTTATGCTTTCTTAGGGCAATGCCGCAGTTTAACATGCAGCTCGGCACTACAAGGGCATTACATCATCTAATGCCATAGTATTATGAAGATTTGACATTATTTATCTCAAATGTTGTGCTTTCATATTCAGTGTTTTATTATTCCTGTCACTTTAGACCACACTGTATACTGTTCTGCATAGTTATACAGTATTATATGGTTATATTGCCTTGTGTTTATGCTGTCCTTGTACTGCTGGAAGATTATTGCAAATCAAAATTTTATTGTGCACATTACATTGACAATAAAGCTTCTTATAGCTCTTCTATAATGTCTAAGCTGAACAGTCAGTGTTTCCAAACCTAGACCTCTGTGATCTCCACATTTTAATTCAATTCAATTTTATCTGTACAGCGCTTTTAACAGCAGACATTGTCACTAAGCAGCGTCACAGAAGTATATAAATCCTGAATATAAACTTATGAATCTATAAATGTATCTATATATATATATATCTATATATAGCAGCCTGTGGCGACGGCGGCGAGGAAAAACTCCCTGAGACGACAAGAGGAAGGAACCTTGAGAGGAACCAGACTCAAACCCGTCCTCATCTGGGTGGCGCTGGGTAGTGAAATTACAACTAATACACTTCTGTAACTGTGTGTTATATGGTCAAAAAAGTACAGTTCCATAATTCAGTACAGTTTAACATCAAGTCTGTTCCGTCTCAGCTGAGGCACTGAGGGAGAATCATTTTAGCTTTATTCCAGCTCACAAAACAATTATATTGTTTCATCATGACTGGTGTGTCACATTTCAGGTGCTCATTCCCAAAATGCTGCTATCAGCTGGATATTTGCCGCATGCACATTAGGCTGATGGCTTGATGTGCAGATTGATTCTTAATACAACAGGACAGTATTCCACTGTGAGCACTGAAACCTGCCGGACGTTTTTCTGCGCTGTATTATTCCTTGAGGCACAACCATCTTTATAAAACGTCCCTGCCTGAGTCCCTGAACTGGTGTGAGGAGCATGTTGTTGTTCACGTGCTTACGTTCTCATCACATCCTGCTTGATCATACACCGCAACTCTTTATCCTGGAAGAACTTGTTCCACAAACTCTGGAAAGAGACAAAAATGAACAGGGTGTTTAAATGAAATATACACTGGCTTCCATTAAGAAAAACAAAACGTGGTTCACCCCCTCATCTTGAGACAACGGGTTGTTGACCACCAGGTCCTGCTGGCCTGCAGCTTTGCGTGGGTTTGTGATGTGCTGGAAGGAAGGAAACATGTGGTTTTACAACTTGGGCGCCATGAATAATCGTGCATGTTCGCATGCATACACACTTACACACACACTCACCCTCTCTTTGATCTGCTCATAGTGATGTCGAAGCTCCTTGGACTTTTTGATCCACTGGCTCTTATCCTCAGGCAGGATTTCTAAATAGAGCTACAACACCACAGGCATTGATTAATCCGGGGAACGTGTGCCAAACACATGCTCACTCATATGATTAACGACACCTCTTAGCAGACACATTACGGCATTACAGCATCACAGCTAACATGGCTTCATTCATACCTTCCAGCATATGCTGCGAAATCGGCTGCTCCTTAACTGGCCGTTAATGCCTGCCTGCCTGATCCGGGCCAGATAGTTACTGTTCTGGAACAAGTCATCCCACTCTTTTCTGCAGAGCGATAAAGACACACACACACACACACACACACACACACACACACACAACTATAAAACTGATCTAAAATGACCTCGGACTCAAAAATGAACTTTTTTATGCTTGTAAATATTTAACGACGCTATTAACTCTTAAGGACCTGTATGACTGGAAGGTCGAC
The DNA here is from genome assembly GCA_030068355.1 of Notoglanidium maculatum. Lineage (NCBI taxonomy): Eukaryota > Metazoa > Chordata > Actinopteri > Siluriformes > Auchenoglanididae > Notoglanidium > Notoglanidium maculatum. The sequence continues at coordinate 11,148,629 of JAQQZX010000021.1, forward strand.
TCCGAAGCACTGTTTGGCACGTCTCCTTGTGAAAAGGAAAAGAGATTTACAGGAAAAGGTTACAGAAAGTAGAGAAACACAGACATTTGGCAGAGTAACATCCTGACCGTTTACATTATCAGAATCTCATTCTTTTTAAGAAATTTTTTTCTTTTTGTAAATTTTTTAACATGACAGTTCTTACCTAAAGTCATCTTCAAAATCAAAATCAATGGAATAGCGCTTTAATTTTGGGGAAAATAAATCAATGGTCAGGTATCCGTCATACTAAGTGTGAAAACTGTGACCCCATAACAGTCCTAGCAGTAACATTACAGGCCTGGTGACAGGCCTCACCTCTCTGTGTCCTGAGCCACGCAGAACAGCCACATCTAACTAAGGCGAGGATGAAATTTAGGACAAAAGCTGAAAGGATGTGAACCATAACGTGAATCTGCTTTTACTCACGGGCTCTGTTTTGGTTATAGTTGTTCAGAGGGTCATAACCGGTTTCCTGCTCTTCTGCCTGGAGCGGGTGTGTCGTTTCAAAGCTTGGGTGCTGCATGTCCTGTCCCAAATCACAGATGGACAACACACAGATGGAGAACCAAAACCACACACACCACAGAGTAGCACTGCCAATGCCTCTGAGGCGCTGGAACCACGGTGGGGGTTCAGTGCAATTCTCAGTAAGGAACCACACAGAAAATTCTTGGTCAAAACCTCAATTGAACTTCGAATTTACACACGTAATAAAATTATTAACTTGCTCTTTTGTTCCATGGCATAAATTATCTTAAACGTCATTGGCATGCACCACTTCGAAATGTTTACGCATGCACGGTACATGCTAGTTTGTGCCAGATATAATGCAGTGCACACACACATTTAATAGCGTCGCTGCAGTTAGGGCAGGAGATGCTGACATGACATATCGCCTTTAAGTGTTTTACAGATCCATTAACGGTGTAAGAGCCGCCTCAGTTAACTGTGAAGCACCACAAAAATTCAAGCTACAGCTGGGCCAAGGTTCAAACGCCACAATCACGAGGGATTCTGACTAATCTGGCAACCCTGAACAATTTGCTGGCGGCATTTTCATGTCTCAACAATGTGTGGTGGCTGAGAACACGCGAAACAGCATCCTTTAAACAGAACCAGACTGATTTCGTAACCAGTGCCAATTTTACAGAGATCAACACTCCTGTGCTTGTAATTTGATTCAGTTTTTGTAAACAGCGTTAGGAAAACGGGCTTCATTAATACGATGGCGATTTCTCAAGCAGCAGAAAGTCACAAAATACCATTGATAATAAGAAGACATCATCAGCGCTTTATCACCATGATGAATTCTGCCGATGTGATCAAGCCCACATAATCTCCGTATTAGCCTGCTTTACCGGTCAAACAATACATGAAGCTTTCATACTGTTTATATAGCACACACACACACACACACTTTTAGCCATTATTCGTAATTACTCCAATTAATATGAGCTGCAAAGTGTTATATATATTTCTACATTATATATAATCATAAGTAAACTTATAAAAATGATAACCACTCACTCAGCACATAAGGAAATGCTTGAGGAATGAAAGCTACTCACCACCGCTCACCAGAGATCTGACCAAAGTGGAGATCACCGTCCTGCGACTGTTCTGTTTCTGTGGCAAGAAACAACAAACCATTAAAATGCAGACGTAAAATAGACATATTCCAGAGATCTTCAGTGATCAATCCATTTTAAACACATTTCACTAACCGCAGAGAACATTTCATTACTGATGGACTCATCTCTGCAAATAAATGGCAAAACTATTCTACCTTACCAGCTCAACCGAGCTGCTGGATGGGGCAGAACCCCCCCCCTCTCACCCCTCCCTCTCCCAGCGTGTATTAGAGCGTACGGTGGCCCTCAGGTGCATTAACATACTTCCAAGTACTTACATTCACACTCCCTTGCTTTTTATTGTGCTAAATAATAAGTATGATTCTCCATTTTCCAAACTTGTTGTCCAGCACCAGCAAACACGGATTCCTGTTTGTCCGTTCTGGGCTACTGTAGCGGCGCAACATGGTGGCTCCGTAGAGGTGGACCCGCTCCCTGTGTAGGTACAAAGGGCTCCTTCTAAACTTACGCAAACACAATGATTCAGAGTTACAGCTAATCATACACTAATGAGGACACACTGATGAATACTATATTGCATTTGTAAAAGATCCTCCTGAATCCTACACAGTGCACCTTTAAGTAAAAAAATGCTAATTCTCCTTTAAACTGCAGAAGGCCTGATGGTTTAATACAAGCCTAACAGGCATGTACTGTGTGCTCAATAACATAAGGATATTATTTATGCAGCACAGGAAACAGTCCTCTAAGGAATACTAAAGTGAAGCTGAACTCAATGTAACGCACAGTTACACAATACCAGCTACGGTCCTGATGTAAGGGGATTCATGGGAGTAGCCTTTAGAGCACCGGGTGTGGACTTTCAGGAGGACCTGGCGAATAAAATGCTGGATATTTCACATATGCAATCCAATCCAACTTTATTTATATAGGGATAGGGTTAAAAACAACCGAGTCGCCGCCAAAGTGCAGTACATTCAAAAATTATAAACACAAATACACATCTACAATACAAACAACAGCCCTGAAAAGGTGTACAACTCACGTTGAGGTGAAAGATAAGGAAAACAAATATGTTTTAACACGAGATTTAAAAACAGGAAGAGCATCTAAAGGCAACTTATTCCAAAGCTTGGGAGTCATGATTGAATCCCCTCTGAGCTTCAGGCTAGGCTTCAGATCCACCAAGGTCAGGCGATCAGCAGATCTTAGGGACCGAGAGGGAACATAAAGCTGAAGCAGATCAGAGGGGTAAGGTGGAGCAAGGCCACCAAGACATTTATATGTCAATAAATCAATTCTGTAGCGCACTGCAAGCCAATGAAGACTGGATAAAACTGGTGAAGCATGTTCATGCATGCGTGTCCCAGTTAACAGGCGAGCAGCAGTATTCTGAACCAGCCGAAAGCAGGAAAGGTCAGCCTGAGTAACCCCGACATAAAGGGCATTACAGCAGTCCAGATGCATTGTAATAAAAGCATGAATCACCTTTCCAATATCTTGCTGTGTCAGAACAGGCTTTAACTTGGCGATCTGCCTTAAATGGGGGGGGAAAAAAAAAAACCCTCTGTACAACGGCACTACCTTTAAAGTCACAATCCATAATCACTCCCAAGTTTGTAACAGTGCTCTTTATATAATGCTCCAGATAACCGAGGTTAAAAAGAGAAGGATCAGAGGTACCCCTGGGACCAAACACAATTAAGCAGATAGTGAGAAGTACGAAATGGCATTTGGTTAAAAAGTGTAAACATCATAAAAATGAAGTTAACAGCAGTGTGCTCAGTAGAGATTTGAAAGTTCCGTACTCCTCAGAGTGTTCATGGTGTGTCTAGTACGACCTAGTAAAAAGCTGTGGTTTTCTTTTCATTAAAACTCAAAAAAGTTTAACGACATCCACGCTTTGATGTCATTAAGGCATTCCAATAGTGGATGAATGGAATACGGACTATTTCGCTTTAAAGGAATATAAATCTGACAGTCATCAGCATAGCAGTGAAAGGAGATCCCGTGTTTCCTAAAACAGATCCCAGAGGAAGCGAATACAGAGAGAAAAGAAGGGGCCCTAAAATGGAACCTTGTGGCACCCCATAACAAAGAGGCACAGAAGAAGACATAAAGTCACCTATACCAACACAAAAGCTTCTGTCTGCCAGGTAAGCGTGAAACCAGGCTAACGCTGCACCTTTGATACCCACCCAATGCTCTAGACGCGACATAAGGATACTGTACTCAACAGTACCAAACGCAGCAGTCAAATCCAATAACATAAGGATGACAAAGTTACCAGAGTCATTAGCTAAACGATCATTAAAAACCCTCAAAAGTGCTGTTTCAGTACCATGTCGGGTTTTAAATCCAGACTGAAACACCTCAAGGAGATCATACCTGTCCAAAAAGGCATTTAATTGAATACAAACAATTTTCTCCAAAATCTTTGAAAGAAAGGGGAGTTTAGAAATTGGCCTATAATTAGACAGAACTGAGGGGTGAAGACTGGATTTTTTAAATCACTGGCTGAACAACAGCATGTTTAAAAACCGCAGGAACAACACTAGAGGTAAGGCTACTAGATGGAGGATCCAACACTAGGGAGAACCTCTTTCAAAAGATATGAGGGTATACCATCTACAGGAGAACCTGAAGGTTTCATCTGACCAATAATGTCATTTAAAAATGAAAGTGACAGGTTCAAACTGAGTAACACAGCAGAACAACAGACATTAATAGATGGATCATATGAAGAAGATGGGATAAAGTGCTCTCCTAGACTTGACTTTATCCAAAAAAAGTGGAGAAATTTCTCCGTTTTTCTGCAGTTTATCCTTCTTCCATCTGCGCTCTGCTCTCCTGCACTCTCGTCTGACAGGAGCCGGAGCCGCATCACGAAGCAGGTAAGCAGGCACCCCTGACAGGAGCGGGGTACATACAGTTTCTCACTCACACCCAGACCCTCACCGCTTCACTTTTGGTTTTCCTCCCAAAAACATGGACTGTAAGTGTAGGTCAGTGGTCTCCAACCCTGTTCCTGGAGATCTACCCTTTAGCTCCAACCATAATCATGTCCACTTAATCAGCTGATCACGGTGTTCAGACTAGATCTCCAGGAACAGGGCTGGTGACAGTGTGTAGGTGCAGGTGGAGCAGGTGGACTGGTCTCTGTGTATCAACAAGTGTGTGTGAGGCTCTGTGATAGACAGGAGGCTCATCCCGGGAGTAGTACCGCCTCATGTCCATAATTCCTGGAACAGGCTCCGGATCCCCGCAACCCTGACCAGGATAAAATTATTTGGATAGGATATTCTCTTAAACCTTTGTGAAACGGTTACTTTCGGCCTTCAGTAGTTTAAAACACATAAAAGTTTTACAATATAAATTACATTTGGCCTTCTCTGGTGAAAAGCTGAAAATCTTTCCTGTCATGCAGACACACCATGAACACTCTGAGGAACTTTCAAATCTCTACTGAGCACACTGCTGTTAACTTCATTTTTATGATGTTTACACTTTTTAACCAAACGCCATTTCGTACTTCTCACTACCCGCTTGTAGTTTCCAGGCCTACACACAACAGTGCGGGGTATTTCAGCACGAGGTGATGGAGTCAACAGGAGGCGAAACAAAGACAAATCTAAGCTAAGCATCATAAAATACTGATCGTCATCACAATAATAATAACCTAATCAAGCTTAAACTCCTTTAAAAAAAACATGAAAAATATGATCCAGTGGTTAATAAATAACCAATGCACTCAAAAGTTCAGGTTCTGTCCCTGCTGAAGCAGTTCTCTGCCGATTTCCCGGGTTTGACACAGAATTCGATGTTTGTTCTCCGCGAGAAATCAGGCTGTTTTCAGTATTTCTCGTTTGGCGTCGGTTTTAAGGCCTAAGGATACTGTATAATGAAGTGTTTTGAAATGGCATGTGTTTGGGGAAAGTTTTCTTGTTTCACCCTCTTTGTGTTTCTCAGTCAGATGTGTTGTGTGTGTGTGTGTGTGTGTGTGATTAATACACACGTGTGTACACTGCTGAGTTAATTAATCACCTTGGGTTGTGCCAGTTCTGAATAATCCTCTGCACCGTGTGAAACACGTTACATTACATTACTAAGACGTTTCCTTCCACACTTTTCTTGAGTCAGGGCGTGGCTGCAGTCAGCTTCCTCTCACAGTAAGTTTGTGTGTGTGTCTACCTCATGCCAAGAGTAAAGGATATCAGCCATGACCTCAGAGAAGCACTTATTGCTGCTCATCTGTAAGGGGAGGGTTATAAGGCCGTCTCCAAACTATTTAAAATTCACCATTCCACAGTCAGAAGGATTGTTTACAAATGGAGAGCCTTCAGGACAGTTCCCAGACTTCCCAGCAAATTCAGCCCAAGGTCAGACTGTTTAATTCTCAGAGACATAAAGAAAAAACCTACATCATAAAGAAAAAGAGCTACATCATGTACTGGCCTCTGTTTATGTTCACGACAGCACAATCAGAAAAAGTACGGCTTTCATGAAAGGGCAGCTAGGAAAAAGCCCTTTCTCTCCCAAAGGATACACAGCATGACTCATGTTTGCTAAACGGAATCTGAACAAGCCATAAAAGCTGGATATATCCTTTGGACTGATGAGACCAAGGTTTGTTTGGTCATCATGCACCATGTCACGTGTGGTGAAAACCAAACATCTCAAACGACCTATGAAGCGTGGAGGTGGAGCGCTGATGATCTGGGTTTGTTTTGCAGCTACAGGACCTGAGAAACTCTCTGAAATTGGGTCATGCATCACAAGCAACAGGACAATGATCCCAAGCACACCAGCAAAGCAATATCTGAATGTCTGGAGAAGAAAGACATCTAGTTGTTGAAATGGCCAGGTCAAATCCAGCCCTCAACCCCACTGACATGCTGTGATGGGATCTTAAGGGAGCCGTGTATAAACAAATGCCCTCAAACAGCAGGAAACTGCAGCAACGTTGTTAAGATTTCTCTAACATGGCCTGAGGGAGTGACAAACTGCTACAGAAAACATACTACAAGTTATTGCTAAAGGTGTTACTGAATTATAGGGTGTACTTATTTTTACCCATTTTATCAGAATGTTGGTTTACAATTTTTAGAAACATGACCATATATTGAAATCCGCAGTGTTCCGTTGTCACCGGAGGTTATTTGTTTGTGTATAGAGGTTTTTGAGGACCGCACAATTGTTATTTAGGCCCTGATAAATAAAAGCATAGACTTGAAAGAGGGTGTACTTTCTTTTCCCCATCACTGTACATCATTTCACAACAAACCAAACCAGGTGGAATACGCCATGTGTTTCAGTTCTCGTAGAGGTCTTTTATCACGTTGAGCTTGAAGTTTTTCTGCTTTTACACGAGAAAGAGGAACTGAGAAAGCAGAGCACAGAGGAACACTGCAGAAACACAAGCTCTCAAAAGGCAGGCAAGGAAACGACAAAGTGTGCCGTCCATGCACGCAGAAAACCTGCGAAGCCCAAGCCTTGTGCTCACAACAGCTGAGGACGTCGGGCTGCATGAACGTTTCTCTCAGACGACGGCAATATCCGTGACGGGCATCGATCTAAAATATGTTCAAAACACCGCAGCAGGCAAAGAAGAGCCTGAAAGCCTGTTAAATAAACTCACACGTCTCACCTTCACCAGATGGGTACAGAGCTGCACCAGTCACACGAGCCTGAGCAGCTCCACCAGCCTCCAGCACAGCTAGGCTTACAATATAATACTTGGGAGCCAATGTTATGTTCACGCCCCACACACACACACACACACACACACACACACACACACACAGTGTGCAACAGCTTTGATTCAATCTGAACAAATCCAAAGAAAATCCTGCCTAAACAGCCCAGTCCGCCAGCTGCAGTCCTAAACACGCAGGATTCCACCTTCTACTGACAGACGACACCTGAGAAGACTCGTAATAATAATAATAATAATAATAATAATAATAACATTAACGCCCTTCTTGCTGCTTTTCTTGAGTGCTTTCATGTGCGAGTCATGCAGTGAGGCTGAACAGGGAATGCCTTGGGGGTTGATCATGTGACAGTGAAGCTAGTTTTATTTTCGACCAAGTTCAAAATAAAAAAAACCCAGCATAATGAAAAATAAAATCGAGCTAACCGCACCAACAAATACAAAAGCATTTAGAACAAACAGCTCGTTTACAAAACAACATGACTGTAGAATCATGGAGCCGATGGAGGAGGTCATTTCAGACATCTTGTGGAGGAAGGAAATGTTTTCCTGTAAATAAAGTAATCCCACAGCAAGGACTAGAGCTCTGTGACACAACACAAACAGCCACGAGCTCAGTTTCCCTGTAGCTACACCGCAGACTGGACTGTGGACCACCTCAGCGCCCGCTTTCTGTCCAGCCTCAAACAAAATCTTCTCATGTGAAGCAAAGCCCAGTCATGGAGCTGACCTGGCCTGAGCTGCTGGACCACAGGGAAGCCTGGAGGGTCAGACTGCACGCGCACATGTTAATATAGAAGAGCATACAGTGTACAGAAGCAGAGTTTAATCACATAACTAATAAACACACCGCACGGGCTGAGTGTGAGATTACAGATTAACAGTCCTGGCTGTGTGTGAGAACAGGTCGAGCGAGTCAGGCTGCTGATGCACTGTTAGCCTGCTAGCTGAGTCTCTCTCTCTCTCTCTCTCACTCTCTCACACACACACACACACACACACACACACACACACACACACACACACACACATTACAGGGAATGACACTAACCCGTGCTGTTCTTACAGTTTCCCTGACACACAAACAAACACGGCACGAGTCTATTTTACCTGCAAATGTTCATGCAGGTCTTTCCATTCTACAGGCTGCATGTAAACACAGGAGCGCGAGACAGGAGGAAGTGCTGCAGCGCAGCTGCTCGCACACGTGACAAGAGACCGGAAGTCTATGCGACATTGGCAGAGACGGTCAAATATCTTCAAAATAAAAGAAGTATTCGGTTACCCATTCCGGGTCCCCTGCCCGATTTGCACTGCGCATGCGGACCGATATTGCACACGTTATGTATT
>JAQQZX010000021.1:11202906-11218690 GCA_030068355.1 Notoglanidium maculatum
TATTTCTTATCTTAGCAATATTTCTGAGATGAAAGAAGGCTGTCCTAGTGATATCTACATGAGCTTCAAATGACAGACTGGAATCAATAAGCACACCAAGGTGTCTCTCTCTCTCGCTCTATCTATTTAAAATTTTTTAACTTTTTGCTTTGCAAGTACTAGTATTTTCCTTCAGGAAATGCACATCTAGTTTTTACTAGCATTCAAACATACTGCTGCTATCTCTACAGTGTAATCAATGTGTGCATCTCAGATCATTTTTTTGTTTTGTCTGCCACACTATGGCATATAACCAACAACTTGATCAAAGCATAACGTTCATTGTGTAAAGCATACTTAGTTACACAGCTACATTTGTACAGTTATTTTCTTAAAAGTAAAGGCATCAAAGTATCAAAGCAGAAAACCCCTGAGTTTGGTGAAACTTCATTTTGTCATGTTTGGCTGATTGGGTTTTCAACAGTAGTTTTACAGAAAATGGAAAGTCTCTTTCAATAATTCAATAACAATCCACTACTCCGTTGCATTAGTGTTACAAATCTAATGCCATTTTCATGCCCTGTTGGGGTTCTTTACAGAGATTTCAGGGTAAGTCACAGCATGTTATGTCTCTACTGGTCTGATGGTGAAAGTAATAAAGAACAAAAATATCAAGTGTCATTTATTATTTTACCATTAAAGATCTAATTTACTGAGTGCTCAAGTATATGGTGTACTGTGCTCTTACATTAATACATTAAATACCAAATCCGCTGGGATTTTCATACACTATAGGGGGTTGATCTCTAGGGTTAACCAGAATTGTGTTTAACAAAAAACAAAAAACATCCAGTGAGTGCCAGTTCTTTGCATGAAAACACATTGTTAATAAGAGAGAAATAAGAATAGCTGGACTGATTCAAGTTGACAGGAAGGGTGTGAGAACAGAAATAACCACTCTACAACCATGGTGAGCAGAAAAGCAATGCACAACACATTGAACCTTCAGGCAGATGGGATACAACAGAAGAAGACCACATCAGGTTTCACTCCTATCAGGCAAGAACAGCAATCTGAGGCCATCATAGGCATAGACTCACCCAAACTGGACAGCTGAAAATTTGAAAAAGATTGGATCTTCTTGCTTCAAAATGCTTTGATGTGCAACACTTGCTACAGTAATAAAAGAATTATAAATGCACTGACGCCTGACATGATTGTCATCTTAAACCTGTTCTTTTCTGTAGACAAAACATTAATTGTTTGAGACTTTAACATTTTGATAATGTACAAGATACACTCAACAGTGGGACATACTCTTGATTTACTATTAATATCTGAATTAAATATAGATACTTATACATACACTGCCTGTCCCCAAAAAAAAAAGTCACACTAATATTTCATTGGACCACCTTTAGCTTTGATTAGAGCATGCAGTCGCTGTGGCATCGTTTCGATGAGCTTCTGAAATGTCACAATATTTATTTCCATCCAGAGTTGCATTAATTTTTCGCCAAGATCTTGTAGAGATGATGGGACAGTAGGCCCACTGCGCAAATTCTTCTCCAGCGCATCTCAAAGCTTCTCAATGGGGTTAAGGTCTGGACTCTGTGGTGGCCAATCTAGGTGTGAAAATGATGTCTCATGCTCCCTGAACCACTCTTTCACAATTTGAGCCCGATGAATCCTGGCGTTGTCATGTTGGAATATTCCCGTGCCATCAGGGAAGAAGAAATTCACTGATGGAATAACCTGGTCATTCAGTATATTCAGGTAGTCAGCTGACCTCATTCTTTGGGAACATAACGTTGCTGAACCTCGACCTGACCAACTGCAGCAACCCCAGATCACAGCACTGCCCCACAGGCTTGTACGGGAGGCACTAGGCATGATGGCTCCATCACTTCATGCACTTCTCTTCTTACCCTGGTGCCCCATCACTCTGGAACAGGGTAAAGCTGGACCCATCAGACCACATGACCTTCTCCCAGTGCTCCAGAGTCCAGTCTTTATACTTCCTAGCAAATTGAGGCCTTTTTTTCCCCCGATTAGCCTCACTGATCAGTGGTTTTCTTAAGGCTACACAGCTGTTTAGTCCCAATCCCTTAAGTTCCCTTCGCATTGCACGTGTGGAAATGCTCTTACTGGCACTGTTGAACACAGCCGTGAGTTCAGCTGCTGATTTTTTACGATTTGTTTTCACCAAACGTTTGTGTGACGCCGATCACAATCATTCAAGATTTTTTTCCGACTGCATTTCTTCCATGAAGATGATGGTTCCCCGCTGTCCTTCCAGTGTTTAATAATGCGCTGGACAGTTCTTAACCCCATTTTAGTAGTTTCAGCAAGCTCCTTAGATGTTTTCTTTGATTGATGCTTGCCAATAATTTGACCCTTCTGAAACAGATCAACATCTTTTCCACGACCACTGGATGTGTCTTCCGACATGGTTGTTTAAGAAATGAGAAGCTACTCCCTGCATCAGTTAGGGGTAAATAACTTGTTGCCATTTGAAACGATCATCCATGCAGTAATTATCCAATGGGAGGGTCTTACCTATTCGCTTTCAGTCAATAATATTTGCACTTTGCCACTCTACTGTATCAAACATACACTCACTTAGCTATGGCACGTAGTTTTCATCAACAATCTCCCAAAGTTATCAACTTTGGATTGCCTTCTGACCCCACAGAACCAGATCTGGCAACTGAGTCAACATTCCACTGCATTCTAGACAATGTAACTCCACAGTAAAGAAAAACAATTAAAGAGAATAACCAGCACCCTTGTATAATAATCTCCCTCACACACAGACCATTTGAAAATTAGAATGCAAGGAAATGTTTTACTTTTCTTCCAGGAACCAAACTAATTTCCGCATCTAAGTCAACTTGTGTACTAGTTCCCTTATCTACATGTTTCTTAAAACGCATACTTCCAGAGGCAGTCAAGCCTATCCTAAAAAAATAATTAGTTAATTAGTTCTAATAAGTAATTAGCACTGGTTATGTACCTAAATCCCATAAACTAGAAGTTAACAAACCCTAATTAAAAAACCTGACCTTGACCCTAGTCAGCTACCCAATTATAGGCCAATACCTAACCTCCTCTTTATGTCGAAGATCCTTGAAAAAGGCCGTAGGACAGCAGGTATGCTCATACCTACAGAGAAATAATATTTATGAAATGTATCAGTCAGGATTTAGGCCTAATCATTATACAGACAGCGCTGGTTAAAGTGGTAAATGACCTAATATTGGCCTCTGATCAGAGTTGTCACCTTGCAATGTATTCTTTCTTAAACCAGTACCATACAACAGCATTCCTAATAATCTGTTATCCGGATGAGTCTGAAGGTTTCTTTCTCTGGTCATCTCAGGGAGTTTTTCCTTGCTACCATCACCTCTGGCTCACTTATTATGGATAAATTTAAATAAAAATATTATATCCAAATTTCTGTAAAGCTGGTTTGTGCCACGTCCAGTTTTAAAAGCAATATACAAATAGAATTGAATTGTCTTTGAATTGAAATTGAATGTCATAACACAATATTGATATCAATAGTCATTGTCCACCCCTGCATGACAGACGGTACACAATACTCAGGCACAAATTCCCAAATTAATCTTGCCTTACAGGATAGTACCATCATTAGCAAAGAACAGTACTAAACAGGAATATGGCCTGAACTGTAAACACTCTTAGCCTTAACTTCACCAATTACCAATCAGCTAATCATCAACTCAAAATGTTGCACCTCTTTCTCTCATCAATCACCTCTATTTATTGACACACATGTTGACCTTTCTCAGAGGTCTAAACATAATAGTAATTAAATCTGGACAAGTAAGGTAAAAATAGGTTTTCTGTTCTGATACATAAGTGCTTTCAGTGTTGAGGCCCTTTGTGTCATGGTGATGTTCCCAATTTAGATATAGTGAATCCTTAGCACAGTCACATCACTGGTTGGATCAAAGGGAAATGAGGTACAATTCAGTAATCATTTTGCCTAACAATGCCTGAAATGAATAGGCAAGGGTGGACCCACCCTTCCAATTCACCATAAATTCCTATTAAATGGCATCAATTTCATGGATATCATAAATAAATCCATCACAAAGTCTTACGAAGATACATTTATTCTTAACACATGGAACATATAGTATAAAGATTTCATACTGAATAAATTATATTCATTAAGCCAAAAAACATCAAGATTTTTAGCTACATTGTCTGAAATACAAATATGCAGAATTCATAGCACTTTGGGGTAAGGGATGATTTCCTAGATTTGGTTGAATGTACAGCTCACTTGGAGCCATAGACATATTAGACCATTAGAACTAACGTGTTTGGGTTCACTAGAGAAAATCTTGTGTCCCAGATGTATGTGAATGAATTAAATAAACACATGGCAATGCGCAATGAAGAGGTCTTGAGTGTAACCTTTAATTAATCAAAGATTAAAAATGGTGAAGAGCGCAATAGGGTGAGAGAGAAAGAGCAAAGTGTATTGTACAGCATTATTTACACTGTAGCCTGGACTGCATCTGAAGCTCAAGACCAGTCCTAAGAGGTGATTTCTTTGAGGGTCAAGTCATACAATCAAGGGACAAAGAGGTCGGGGTGTTGTAGACGATAGTTTGGGGGGTGGGGGTGGGGGGGTGGGGGTCTTTTTCCCCTCTCTCTAAATAACAACAAAAATCATTTTTAAAAACTACAGTTTTTGCTGCCAAGTCAGCGTTATCTCAGTGTGAAACAGTATTATTATTATTATTATTATTATTATTACAGTATGTTTACAGCTTGTCAGTTTTAGGTGTACAGTACAAAAAAGTCATACAATCTACTGTACAGGCCTTCCATTTACAGATGTCTGTTCACAGCCAATGACCTGGTCCCTGGGCTCAGTGTATATATCATCCAAGTTACAATTTATAGCACAAACAAGAGTCAGAAACTGTATAGCCTCCAAACAAGAACTAGACAATGGTGTCTGCCAGCCCAGTAAACCAAACGACCACTGGGCACCTTTAGTCCCCAAACTTACTGTAAATGTGACAGCAACTTTGGTTAGTTTTATTTTTTCAAATCGACTTTTCATTTAAATAAAAAAAAAAAAAATCCTTCCAAAATGGCAGCACACTCTCCCAAGGTCACAAGTCATGTATCCACATTAGTTTCTCTTCATTTTGTGTTAAATCCACTCTATGAAATTCTTCCTTTAGAAAGAAGCAAAGTAGAAAGAGCAATCAGTGGAATTTGAGGTGATTTTTGCATAAATTAAAAAGGACAGTCAATTTTCACTGTTACATTTCTCCATTCACACAAATTCAAAGGGGTTAAAAGGAAGAAGGGGGACAAAGCTCAGCCCCACATCTGTCATGACTGGCCAATAAGAAACAGTACATCACAGATCACATGGGACACTCCTGAATTCAGGAGGGGGGATACGGAGACGTCCAGTAGCCGCGACTCGTACAACATGAACTCGGAGTGGTTCTCCTCTACTTTGGCGAGGGCATGCAGGGCACGGGCAGCCCGCTGCATCATGTCCACGCTAGTGGGTTCAAAGTGTGGACCTTGCATATGCAGAAGTGAAGCCTGGCTCTGTTGGAACTGTGTGGCTGCTAGACTGTCCTCCAGAAACCCCAGGAGGTTCCCTATACTGCCTTTTTGCACGGCAATGGCCCGAGCTGCCAGGCTGTCACCCTGGGCCAGGTTGGCCAACAGTACCACTGCCATCTCCCGACACACTGGTACCTTACGGTTACCAATTAAGTGTACCAGTGAACTGTAGAATTTCTCCAGGCGACTGAAGGGTGGTGTGGCCAGAATGAGGTCAACATTATTGTCCTGGATACTGAGCTTGCTAAGGGTCTCAAGAACCATTCTCTGAGGAGAAACTGCTCCATTGAGCCCTAACGTAGGGAAGGGATCAATGGCTTCTGCTGAGGGGCAGACAGCCCAGTGGAGAAGACCATCCAGCAGTGGCAGGCAGATACTCTCGGGGTATATGGACAGGTCCAGCTGGCCCGAGATGTTTGCTAACGTGACCAGACAGTTTTCTCGCAGAACCTCCAGACAGTCCCACCACCACTCATCTTGCTCACAGCTGACACCTTCATCCTCCTCTTCCTCTTTCTCATAGGTGACAGGAGCCTCCTTGCGCTCAGGATGCCGATGGTGCAGGAGTACCACATGGCCCAGTATAAGCAGTAGGCCTGGGTGTTTGGACATTTCACTGTCGTTGCCAGGGATGAAAGACAGACTGCGGACAATGTTAGAAACGCATATACAGCGTCGGGCTAGTGTGTCCTGCCAGTCTGACAGTGTGCACAATGGGGACTCATCCTTGCTGTGTGGCTCATCCTCAAGGATTTTAATGCTGCTGATCTGCTGCGATGGGGCAATCCCCAACAGGCACTTCTTCTCCTCCTCATTCTCCATGCGATTCTGTGCAGATTCTTCAACCACTGCTGCTGACCAGCCAGACATCACATCATCAACAGTGGCCATAACGGTAGCAGATGCACTGGGAATAGCTGTGGTGGTGTTCTCCTCCAATGACTGGCCTGTGGAAGGCTGAGACTCTGGTTGCTGCACATTTTGCTGGTGGGGTATGCTTCGGTCATCCTTATTTCTGTTCTTAGTAACAAGTTCCACTTTGGGAGGTGCTTCTGTATTCACAGGCACCTTTTTATGAGGTTTTAGAAGCTCCATCTTGCTTTCAAAGTGAGTTTGGATGTGCTCCGTGGTGTCACCTCCACCAACACTCCAATGAATCAGCCCACTGTCAAAAGACTGTCGCTGGCCCAACTTGCTGGAGCAGCCAATGACAAATGGGTCTTTCTTCCACACCACCTTAATAGGAAGCTTGTCAAATTTGCTAGCCTGTTTGAGCTTTTCTTGTACTGCACTACTGTCCTGTAAAGGAGTAGATAACTCCTGCGCTTTAGATGAAAAAAATTCTCCTTCCTTCTCTTCTTCACACTTTTCACTGGATTTCTGGTCATGCACAAGCTCATGTTTCTCATGCTTGACTTGGATCTGTAATGTGTGTTGGCTACTCTTCTCCTCTTCATCCTCTTCTAAATCCAGGTGCCCTACTTCTGGGATTTCTTCATCAGACATATCAGTGTCGGCACCATTTGGGTCAATCAGTGTTCGCTGCCCAGGATCTCCAACCTCATATTCCTTCAAGATGCCAAAAATTTCAATAAGGCACCTACGGAAGTATTCCACTATCAGTTCAAGGAAGCCAGGAAGCTGAAAGAAAATAAAGCATGATCATGAGACTTAAATCAACACCCTTTTCCTGAATTTTATTTGAGACAGTTTAATTCATGTTTGTTGGAGTGCAGTACACTCCGCATACCCATAGTGCTGCAGACACTGTATGCACATCTCACCTGACACAGACTGAAGGTAGAAATGCTATCATCATCATATAGAAGAATACTGATGGTGTCCAAGGCCCAAGTGCTCTCTGCAAGCAATCCTGATTTGAGGGACATCATGACTCTCCAGGCTTCCGGCGTCCCTATATACAAAGACAATTATATATACACATATGCACAAAAACAAAGATGAAGCGATTGTTATATACATGTACCCCATGGCAAAATGTTGAAACGTATACACAGGTTCTTGCCTATATCTTTCGTCATGAGTCGGCGGCGTGGTTTGAGTATGGGCTGGGTTGCCTCCACAGACCCTGGAGGGAAGGCTACATCTCTCCTTATCATGGGAGGCTGTACTGGTGGAGGGGCTGTGTGTGAGCCTGGGACTACTGGTCCAGCTTTTTGAATCTTTATCCCACTGTGCGTATAAGGAGACTTGTTGGGTGATGTACTGTTCTCCATGGTTCTTGGCATGGGTGCTGGACTTGATACCTGTGGAACATGATTTTGAGAAGACTGAAAATTGGATTGCATTGTTCTAGGCATGGGTGGGCCAGAACCACCAGTTCCATAAGGAGGCTGCCTCTGGTTGACATGGCCAGGCCATGAACCTTCATGATTCATTCGCTGGTCTGAAGGTAACATGTCTTCAGAACGGTTCATGGCATGGAACCCTGGACCTTGAGTGGGAACTCCAGGAGGTCCCTGACGACTAGGATAGTTGGGATAGTTCATGTCATTTCTGCCCTGCCACATGGGACCTTGGGGCCCATCAGGGACAGATGGCAAAGGGCTGCCCATCATCTGCGGTGGCATGGAAGACTGAGAGTTAGAGCCTCCAGCATTTGGCCCCCTGTCCCGTCCAAAACTGAAAGGGAATTGACTCTGTGGGCCAGGGGGACGTCGATCTGTGCCAGGATAGGCATTATACTGGTTGTACATATCCTGTTGGGGTTGGGATCCACCTGAGGGTTGGGGTTGGGGTCCCTGTTGCTGCTGGCCACTGAATGGATACATTTCCCCATCATGACGCTTTGCTGGGGGACCATAACCACCATCGCCAGGCCTCTTCTGTGTATAATTCTGCAAGGTTTGGGAAATTAAACATTAATCATGTTAAGACACATAGACAAAGTATATTATTAATAAGATTTGGTAAGTTCATACTCTATAGCTTAAATAAAACATTGGGGTGTATAAAATGCTACAAACCGGCTGCTGTGGGTAGATTCCAGGCTGCTGATTTGAATATTGTCCGCTAGGGGGAGCACTCTGGCCAGGATACTGATTAACATAGGAATCATGCCTGTAGAAGAGGAAATATAGCTAAATAATTACTAAATAAGAACAGGTTAATTTATTGTCATTAAGGATGCAATCAACATGACAAGAAATAATGTTAACCTTTGATGCTGCGGATTAGGTGAATACATCCCTGTGTCAGCACCAGAGGGCATGATGTTTGGCTGTGGGGC
Source organism: Notoglanidium maculatum (assembly GCA_030068355.1). Lineage (NCBI taxonomy): Eukaryota > Metazoa > Chordata > Actinopteri > Siluriformes > Auchenoglanididae > Notoglanidium > Notoglanidium maculatum. Next base: position 11,211,767 of record JAQQZX010000021.1, read on the forward strand.
TCCAGGACCTATACTGCCCTCTGGACTCATGCCTGGCTCCTGTCTGTAAGGACACATTGAAGAATAAATGTACCTGAATATCTTTTAAAAACCTTGTTGTCTTTTTCTGTAGAAATCACACAGATGTACAAGGCCTTTTTCATGTTTGTACATTACCCTGAAAAGTCATCAGAACAATGCAAAGTATTAGAAGAAACTCATGTACACATGCCCTTCAATCTGTCCTGACAGAGAAGAACCAGGCATGGGTCCAGAGCACGTAGTGTTTGGCTGTGGGGCTCCAGGACCCATACTGCCATTTGGACTCATGTCTGGCTGTTGTCTGTAAGGACATATTCAAAAGGCATATGCACATATATTTCTTTTAACACGATATTGCTGTGTGTTTTTAAACACAGTATAAATATGAACGCTTGTGTGATTCAAACTTGCATTTTATGTTAACCTTCCACCATAATGCTTAATAATTTCAATAAATAGTTGTTTGTTTTTAAGGAATAAAAGGAGTAGTTTATGAAGTATAATGAGCTTTCCTTATTTCTTTTAGGAAAACAGTACAAGGTTTTAAACCAGATCAGAAATACTCAAAAAATAAATAAACCAAACATTCAGGACAGAAAATCATCATATATTCTGAATTAACATAAGATGTACAGTAGTGAGCACACAGCAATTCAGCCAGTAGCTTGTACCTTCGTTCATATCCTGGTCCGTATGGTCCGTACTGTTGTCTGTGACCTAACTGCATGTTGCCTATAGGTCCTGGAGGGCCTCGATTATACTGTTCACTCATTCCACTGCTGGGGCCTTGTCCGGGATTCATGAACTGCTCTCCAGCTAAACATAAACAGATGCATAGTGAAGCAACATTCCCTGGCCTTTGATGCGAAAATCAAATTATTCAGAACATTTGCAATGACTGCGATGGATACTGAGAAGCAAATCAATGTTGGAAAGTGCTTTATTTCCAAATATAAAACAAATGTAAGCCTAGCTCTGGTGCGGTGAGTGTGTGGTTTCTGGGGAACATGTGAGACACATTTTTGTCCAGTCACCTCTGCACTGCCACTACTATATAGGTGCAAGCTATACCACCAAAATCAACACTCAAAATTCTCACCTTTCCTCATACCACCAAAAGGGTCCTTATTAGACTCGTATGGACCTAAACGATTCATTAAGTCAGGTGGGCCCCCCATTCCGGGCTGGAAGCTGGAGTTAGGTGTCAGTGAGTTCCGTCTAGCAAAGGCAGCGTCTCCACCATCAGCAAACGGGTCTTGAACATTCACACTGCTCCTGTTTGAAGAGGAAACAGAAATAGATATTGTTTTACATACGACACCAATTATCTTCTTTAATATATTGTCACTGTCAGCCTCATATGATGAGCATAATCAAATTTTGGACATACCGCACACCAGGCATAGGGGGTATCTGGCTGTGAGGTGTTGACGCAGGAGTAGGAGGTTTCAGATCGTTTCCTTCAGCCATGGAGCTGCTTGTCGACTGTGGAGTCTGCGGGCCCTGTAAAGATCCAGATCCCGCTGGAGAAAGATACAGAAAAAACAGGCAGACCATTAAGTACAGGCAGGTATCCTAGATCTTTACCTAACACTGTTAATGAAACGTTGCCACTGTGAATGCAGTGGTCTCCACAGGGCTCAACACCTGCTATGGGATTCACAATCTCAAACCACTTAAACACTTACAGGAGATTTTAAGGGCAACATGTTCCACACGTCTCCCCACAACAGCAGCCCAGCTGATGGAATATATTTTGGAAGAATAGTGTTCAACCCTCATATTTCCATTCTTTGTGGTTTTGAATAAAGAAAAATCTTAATTTTATAAATCTGATTTTCTTGCGAGTGTGTTTTTGGGTCCAAGTGTGTTGATATAATCTATATGGCCAAGTATTGGACCCCTGACCATCATACCCATATGTGCTCCTGTTCCAGCAAAACAATGCCCCTGTGCACAAAGCAGCTCCATGAAGACATGGTGTAATTCCAAACTTTACAAAACAATCAAATCAATATTTGCTGCTCTGAGTGTTTATATCATGACTGACTAACTACCTGAACATGGGAAAAACAATCAGTTCTGTGACAGTTTTCTGTAGGTGTTCTCACGAAGTTGGTACACCTTTCAATCTTAGTACTTCAGCAATTATTTCACATATTTTTTTGTATACTCTCACCATCCACTTGTGCTGCTGCCAAATGATTGGCTGATTAGATAACTGCATAAATAAGCAGGTGTTCCTAATAATTCCTGTGGTAAATAAGAAATTCCTAATAATTTCTGTGGTGTTAGTCTGGACTGATTTTGTCATCGCAATACCATATGGTTTTTCAACCTTCATGAAAAAAATGTATTTTTCTATTGAAAAAAAAAAAAAAAATCACAATATTTGGCACTCCTGAATCTAAGGTCCCAAGGTAAGGCTCTGCACTGACCTGGAGAGGGTGGCTGTACCTTCGCCTGGTTCTTTTTCGGGTCGCTGTTGAAAATATCGGGAGGTGGGTCCTCACCACGCTCTATCTTGCACTCAAAGGCATACAGACACTGAATGTACTGCTTCTTTAGTGAGCTAGCTGCACTACTGGAGGTCCCAACATTCAGGTTTGTCGCCAACTCCCTCCACTTTTTATTCTTATTCACCTGGAAAACAGAAGAAGAAAGATAGTTATAACTACATGCAAGGCACTGGGTCAAAGCAAGAATGATTAGATTAATGCATGTGGATTTCGTTTTTGTATTGTAAAAATCACAGAATATTCAAATGGTCAAGTTAAACGGGGCTCCACCAGCTCAAAACCCTTGAAAAACCCATTTGTTTTCTATTGCCAGTAAGATCTGGCCAAAACACCATGGAAATAGAATTTTTTAACTTACTGGAACACAACTGGAAAGCTACAACTATTGGAACTAAAGAAGTTAACAACCGCAAGCTTTATAGTCATCATTCTAATATATTGTGCCATGTTTAATATTCACCCCCCTTGAACTTTTCCACATAGTGTAGCGCAACCTGGAAATAGACTTAACTGGGATTATGTCATGGATTCTACTAAAAAAAAGACCATAATATTCAAGTAGGAGTTTAAAAAAATGTGTGCAGAATTATTTACAAAGAAAAAATGTAAGTTGCAATTGCATATATATTCTCCCTTGCTAGTTTGAAGCCCCTAAAAAGTTATCTTGCTTTAGTTCTCCTCCACTGCTATCAGAAGTCACATAATAGTTGAATAGAGATGACTAACCACGTTAGTGGTTAAAGGGTCTCAAAGTGTCTCAAAGTGTCACATGATCTTAATATTACACCTGCTCCTGGAAAAGTCTACAGTTTTCAGAGAACATACCTAAGCACACAGCATCTGCTGTAAAATACCAATCAGGATTTTGTAATAAGAAATATCCAACAGGGGACGATTAATTACATGATTCAAAATGGAAAGAAAGTGGCACCAGGATTAAAAGGTCACTGACCAGGTTAGGAGTCTATTTGTCAAAGGAGCAAACAAGAGGCCAAAGTAACTCTGAAGATGCTGTGGCTGATTTGATCAAAAGGTGCAGGCTTTTTATTAGTACCTAGAATCCCCCCCCCAAATATATATATATATATATATATATATATATATATAAATTAAACTTGAGTCTATTCCAATTTCAGGTTGTCGTCATGTATTTGTTAATGGAACCTACATCTTAATTGAACACTCCCTTCAGAGAACTATAAGGTTTATAAATCATCCTAAAATTATATCTTTACCTCTTTCATCAAAATTACATCTAAAATTAAATCTTCTAAAATAGATCAACTTCATTTGTGTGCATGCACACTCACCTGTGTAAGGCCACCAATCTCTTTAACACACACATAGAGACGAAAGAGGTCTAGAGGCTTACGGCCCACCGCCGGCAGGTTGGTCATGCCCATGGCTTTCTCTTCAGCAAAGGCCAGGTAACGGTCCACCCACACCTTCCTCTCTGGCTCACTACCCAGCTCATATAGCCGAGTTATTTTCTCATTTGTGGTGGTGGAAGAATTTGACTTCTGCAGAAGCAACAGTACAGGAAGCAAAACAAGGAAAACAAAATTAACAGTTGATCAAGAAAGCCTTAAAATGTGGTACATGAACATTTGAATTTAAGTAGTGCAACACCAGAAAGGTTTTTCTACAACCTAAATATTAACATTTTGTTAGTCTTACCACTACTTTGAATTCAAATTTTCTCACCGCTCCTTACCTTTTTTGATTCAGATTTAGGAGTCCCATCAACTTTATTATTCACCTTCTGGTTTTGGTTAAGCTTTTCCATGCCAAACTCTGGGCTGGGAGCCATACCTGGAAGACCGAAGGAAGCATTTATGCACTATATGCATTTCACAATTCAACTTGGTACATGGAACCTCCTTAATAAGGAGAATCAAAGTAAATGAAAAGTATTTCCACCAGCAAATCAAAAAAACCTTTCTACTACATTTTAACAAAGAAACCTTTAAAGATACTTTTACGAAGACATGCAGACTACGGTAGACAGTTTTAAATGTTCTATACAGACACAGACTCATTTCTCCAGAAAGCGAATTATTCTTCTACATACACACAAGTGGTAAAAAGGCACACGTCTACAAACCTAAGCATTGTTGAAGGTTCTACAAACGTATATCAAATGATTTCGCCAACAATAAATCGGTCAAAGTGATTTTCCAAAAATTACCAAAACCTTAAAAATAATTGATGTGAAAGCCTAGGAATATCAGACATGCCCATGACACCACGTCAGAAGTTTTGCGCAAATATCTAATATAGACCTATAACGCACACATGCTGCACCAGGTTACTGTGCTGCTTTGGGTAAGTACAATGAAACTTGCAGTATGTCATCAGCATAAGTAAGGTTGATAGTTTTCTCATACAGTGTTGTATTTTACACCAGAACACCACTTCAATTCAATGAAAAGTGTGGAAGGATAAATATGGAGGCAGGATCATCACAGTATGTTAATGAGTTCAGCGTCGGCCTTGTCTCGCAACTCGTCTCCCTTCCTGACTAAGTAAGTGTGTGAAAGCCTGCCCCGAACTCTGACTACAACCCTGTGTTTCTGATGGAAAAGCTGTACTGTGAAGATCCTGTTTCTAGATTCACCCATTGCATCTGACTGAAGGATTAATAGAGAAAAAGCATTAAAAGACAACAGTTAAAAATGTTATAATAGATTCCTGAAGAGCTATATAAGACGCGCCAGGCCTGGTGCTCACCTGCGGAGTTGTTGGCCATGTTGCCCCCCATGGGGGCCCCATACGGCCCTGCCTGGTTCATTATCCCATGCATGCTGTTCATAGGTGGTGCATACGGAGACCCAGCTCCCATCATCCCCTGTGTCACACCGGGATAACCAGGAGGCCTGGAGAAAGCAAGTTTAGTAAGTAGTAAAAACTTTTTAGAAAGTAAATAGGCACAAACTCAAACTCTTAAATTAAATACGGCTTAATATGACTCTTAGTTACATTTCAGATTAGTAACGCACACATTCAGTCTTTATAGTTAGGAAAATACATAATATTGATATGTAAAATAAATGAATAAAACAAAAGAGGAGAATGTGAATGTCTCTCACGCCCCATTTGTAAAACAAACAACTCCACAGAGGGTCACAACCCAGTCTGGGAACCCCTAAATAGGGTCTTAATATTAGACCAGCCTGTTGGAGTCCTAAAACATCAGTGTTTTGTAGAAGTAGACCTGTCTTAATGCAGTTTATTGGTGTCTTTTTGCGTTCGTACACTCCTCTCCCTCCTCACATGCGTAATAAGACCAACAGTCACATAATAAGGTAACGTTTAACAGTATGTTATCAATGTGGTACAGCATGGCTTGGTAAATGGACTCTGATCAGATACTCTCTCATTATTTGCATTGTTAAGTAAGCCATGAATCTGAATTTGATTACCCTTCTTGGCCAGGTACCAGGTGTATAGAACAAGGAGATATGGGTGGAGCTAGAAGAGGTGCAGACCTCCACTGGTCGAAGGTAATAGACACAAGTCATACCTCAAAATTCAGACAACTGTCATTTTAGAGAATTAAAGAAAAAACGCACAATACACACTAGCTGTATTCAGTTCTGTTCTATCCCATCATTGTTCAACAATGTTTGCACTGAATATCCAGTTTAGATTTTTTACCAAGTTAAAAGTTGTCTTTAAGTGGCTCGTCAGCACAAATGCAGAGCAACAAACTCAGTGTCGCATGATCAACATGAGCCCTATGAGCTAGCGCAGCAACAGGGCCAAGAACATTTTAAATAAAGTATATAAGGAAAGCCTTTTTTACCTTTAGTTTTGGGTGAAGCTTGTGAATTTCAAACACCTAATCATTTAGGAAATTACATGAGTGCTGGATTAGTTGACTACTTGCCCATACCACTAGTGACCACTTCACAAGTCCCAGGAAATACCTGCTTCACAGGTACCTTTACACAAACTGAAGTAGGATACTTTGCTTGGCACTTAACTTTCAGTAAAGTTTCAGATCAAAAGCTTCAGGATCCTACCTGTGTACTGAGTTAGATGGACCATGGTGCATGCCTGCCGAGGTTGGATCTTGAGGTTTTCTGTTCATGCCAGGTGGAGGGCACATGCCTGAGGCTACCTGAGGTGGTATGCCACCCATATTAGGACTCATGCCAGGACCATATGGCCTTGAGCCCATCTGCCCTGGACCCATGCGCCCAGGTGGCATACTGCTATATGCACCCACTCCTCCCTGTCCTGACATGGGGTTCATAGAGCTGCCCATGCTTGGACCACCAGGATAGTTAGGGCCAGGCATGCCACTATAGCCTGGCTGCCTCGGGTAGCCTGTGGGAAAGAGAGTAAACTGTAAAGGGTATCCAAGAAGATACATAGAAAA
>JAQQZX010000021.1:11229926-11240058 GCA_030068355.1 Notoglanidium maculatum
TTTGGAATAAGGCTGTAACATAACAAAATGTGGAAAAAGTGATGCGCTGTGAATACTTTCCAGATGCACTGTATATATATTGCACAGAATTTTGAGATTAAATTACCCTACAAAGTTAGAGGAACGGGTTTCTGTCTTCTATACCATATTAATTCTTTGGGTTCTATGCCATATTAATTTTATTACTATTTTACAATTACTGTATTACTGTATTACATTGAATTATATTTAAAAACAAACAAACAAATAAATGATAAGAAGTGTCTGGTAGGAAACATAAGAGCTGCTATATTGAGTCCTGTTTAAAGTAAATAAATTAAGTGTCAGCGCTCTCATTTAGAAATGTTTTGACAGGAACAATGCAGCAATAATCTGAATCAAAAAAGAATTCTCAAAATCCCTCAGTAGTGTGAACGAAAGAAGTCGTGACAATTGCTACTCAACAGTGCCATCTAGTGACTGTAAAGTTGTAACACAACACAAAATCATATAAATCATAAGAAATCTTCCAAACATTAGAAATGGAAATTTGAGTCTAGAGGTATCACTGCTATTTTTTTCATAATATTTTATAATGTAAAAGTGTTTCTTTTGGTTTTTACTCTACCTTTAAGTATTTAGCTCTATTAATTAGATCTATGTATCTCTGTTAGTGCTTACAGTTTACCACCCTCCAAAGCCAAAGAAGAGGTTTTATCTGGATTTACTGGATTTTATGTAAAATTACTGCAGACTTTGACTCAGTCATTATTGCTGGTGATTTCAATATTCAAATTGATAATGTCACAGACTGTTTTGCTAACCAGTTTATTGGCATGTTATCAACTTTTCAGCTCTAGCAACACATTGTTGGGCCTACTCATAATCATGGTCACACTCTTGATCTGGTTGTCTCTAAAGGATATATCTGGATATAAATCCTAGATGTGGGGATTCCAGATCATTTTTGTGTGTTTTTTTAGCGTTGCTTGGGTTAACAAACAAGTACCTGCCTTAAAAATAGTTAAAAGATGTTTCATCTCTGCAAGTACATCTGACAAGTTTATTACTGTATTCACCAACTAACTCTGCTCCTTCAAATCACATTCAGATTTTAATTCTGATATTAACCTGTGTCCTTTTTCATTGTGTGAGAATTTGGTCAGTACTTTTAATCTTTTATTGACACAAATTATGGCTTACATTGTACCAGTTAAGACAAGGGGAATTACTGGAAAACCAAAAATACCCTGGAAGAATGAGGGAAGAGTGAGGGCTAAAAAGAACTTGCCACAAATCTGAGTGCAAATGGCATGAGACCCGATTACAGGCTGTTTACAAAGCTAGACAGCTCCACTTCTCTAAAATTATTACTGAGAATTTGAATGATTCTAAGGTTCTGCTCAGCACAGTAGTCTTACTCTCAACACCATCCAACACCATTCAATACCATCCAACACCATTCAACACCATTCAATGCCATCCAACATCATTCAACACCATTCAACACCATTCAATACCATCCAACACCATTCAACACCATTCAACACCACACATTCAATACCATCATAGGAATAGAATAAATAGGAAGTCACACAACACCATTCAACACCATTAAATACCATTCAACACCATTCAACGCCATTCAATACCATCCAACATCATTCAACACCATTCAACACCATTCAACACCATCCAACACTATTCAACACCATTCAATACCATCCAACACCATTCAACACCATTCAACACCATTCAACACCATTCAACACCATCCAACACCACTCAACACCATTCAACACCATCCAACATCATTCAACACCATTCAACACCATTCAACACCATCCAACACCATTCAACACCATTCAACACCATCCAACACCATTCAACACCACACATTCAATACCATCATAGGAATAGAATAAATAGGAACATATTATATAAATAAACATATTCATTCAACACCATTCAACACCATCCAACATCATTCAACACCATTCAACACCATTCAATACCATTCAACACCATTCAACACCATTCAATACCATTCAATGCCATTCAACACCATCCAACGCCATTCAACACCATCCAACACTATTCAACGCCATTCAATACCATCCAACACCATTCAATACCATTTAACACCATTCAACACCATTCAATACCATTCAACACCATTCAGTCACCCCAGTCAGTAAAACCCTGTGAGCATGGCAAGAACCTGGGAGTGAGATTTTTGATGCCGATCTTAACTTCGAGAAGCATGTAGCTAACATCTCTAAAACTGCTTTTTATTCTCTTAGAAATGTATCTAAAGTTAGACCCTTATACCATTACTCAATCAGATTCCAAACAGCTAGTTCATGCTTTTATTTCCAGCAGACCTGATAATTGTAATGCACTTTTTGCTGGACTGATAAATAAGATGTTAAATAAACTTCGGCTTATCCAGAATGCTGCTGTAGGGGTATTAACTAAAACCTAAAGATTTGAACACATAACTACTATTTTCATCTTTCTCCATTGGCTTCCAGTCAAACAAAGAATCAATGTTAAAATACTTCTTATTGTATTTAAATCAGTGAATGGCTCCTTCCTGTATTGATGACATGCTCACAGATTACGCACCACTTAGACCGCTCAGGTCATCAGGTAACAGTGTCCACAGAATGAACTCTAACTCTAGTATTGTATTATTGTGTCTTATTATAGCACATTGAGTCTATGCCTAGGGGCAGTGGCTAGCTCAGTGGTTAAGATGTTGGCCTAGTGATCATAAGGTTGTGAGTTCAAATCCCAGCACTGCCAAGCTATCTCTGCTGGGCCCTTGAGCAAGGCCCTTAACCCTCCACTGCTCAATTGTATTAATGTCAATATAAGTCGCTCTGGATAAGGGCATCTGCTAAATGACATAAATGTAAATGTATGCCTGTCACATGAAATGTGCTATACACATAAGGTTGACTTGACTCTTTTCAGTCAGTTCAGTTAATGATAACCTCAGATTCAGTTACTAATCTGTTTGCACAAATGTGCAGCCTGATCATCTAGTCACCTAAGGCAGTGTAAAAAAGCTAATACTCATTGCTAGTTGTTATTTTATAGTATGTGGATATGTCCGTGTTCAAATGATTTTTTTTTCAATCAGCCTGAGTGGTAAATTAATTGTTGCATGTTCTGAAACACTGTAAATCTCCACCTCCGGCCAAGTAGGACTCATTGATCTCACTGATTCAACTAATCTGCTGAACAAGACAGCAGTAAATCTTGGTCTTGCTAAGGGCATCTATTAGCAGAAATGGAGTATATATTCCATTATTTATGTATGGCCTTCATCAGAACGTCCTCATTAGTGTATGATTAGCTGTAACTATGAAAGAGTCCAGAAGGACGCACCAGAAGGATGATAAAGAAGAAGAAAAGAAGACAAGGAAGAAGATAGAAGAGGAATCAGTGTTTACTGGTGCTGGATAACAATCATGGGCATCTCACAGCTCATGCATGCGGAAGGGGGCAGATAGTGCTTTCCTTCCTGTGTCATGCTCCCCTTGGAACATGAGCAGCAGTTCAAAAAGATGTGCTTTGCTAGCTTCACGTGTAGGAAGTATGTGATACCTCCCAGATTGGTAGCTGCTGTATAATATGGGAACACTGGCTAGTGGCTGGGAACTGGCCAAGACTAAATTAGGGAGAAATTTAATTCCACTGGCAGTAAAACAGCCCCAGAGCGAAATGTCACCACCATCATATTTAATAGCATCTACAGTGTTCCTCTGTACCTCTGCTCATTGTGGCCAAACAACTCAAACTTTGTCTCATCTGACCATAAAACTTTCCTCCAGAAGGCTTTTTCTTTGTCCATGTGCTCAGTTGTAAACTTCAGTTGAGCTGGAAGGTGTGGATTTTGGAGCAGGAGCTTCTTTCTTGGACGGCAGCCTCTCAGTCCATGGTGATGTAAAACTCTCTTGACTGTAGACGGTGTTCCAGCAGCTTCCAGGTCATGGCAGGCCTGGGCCTTGATGGTTCCTGGGTTGCTCCTGACCATCTGAACCAAGTTCCTCTCAGCTGAGGGTGACAGTTTGGGTCTTCTTCCAGCAAAGTGGCTTGGCAAAGTGTTCCCATTAACTTGTGCTTATGCACAATTGTTAGAAGTGTGTAGTCAATGAAAAAAGCTGTAGTCAATCATAATTACTAACAGGAAGTTAAGAGGCCTTGGCAAGTTAAAAGACATTTTGGAATTAATTTCAGCACCACTGAATGAATAATCTAAATGGGGGTGTGTATATTTTTGACCCCTGCGATGACCTAAAGTAAATTAAAAACTTTTGTTTGTTTGTTTGTTTGTTTTTGTGTGTTGATGTATGTTGTACAATCATTCTGCAAAATACCCTCTTAAAATTTCAAGTAAATTTTTGTTCTTTAGAGCAATTATAAACAAGGATCCCAAGGACTAGCTGCTACATCTTTCCAAAGCAAAGCAACATTCTTCACAAAACCCATGGCTAAAAAATCTTGACATGTCTTCATTCTTAATCGTGTAGGTGTAAAATCAGGCGCCTGTGGGTTCACACTGACGAACAAAACAAAGCCTTAAAAAAGTACTAAATGAGACACCCTGGCCAGTAGAGGGCAGAGATGCACCACTGGTCTCATAAGCTTTGCGTTCCCCTTCCCAAGTCCAGCCAGCAGACACCAGGATGGGGACGTAAATCAACATGCAAGGTGAAGTCTTATTAATTAATTAACATCTTGCTGTATGCTGCTTTTAAAAGATTGAAAGGTTGTTACCTTTTCTTGATCTCACTCCCACAAACAGCAATTCCTCAACTCAAATGTAGTTTCTAAGTGAATAATTAAAAGTTAATAAGCTTTATGGATAATGCAGTTACAGATTCTTCATAGACGTTGTAATGGCTCATTCTGAAAGATTCTGTTGGTTATCAGATTTTCACAAAATGTTTCGAACTACATCCATATAATTTCTCACACTGGTTTGTAGACCTTAAAGCCAGATGTACCCTGTACACTTTATCCACAAAAATAGCCTAATAATTTTTTAATATTCAAGGAAATAGTACTTTGATAATTATATGATTATCTATACATCATACATATTTTGTCTGGTCATTGGGTGTGTTATCACAGTAAGTGAGTAATAACACATGGCAGACAGTGCTGTTACACAAATATAATCCATGTTGGAGTGGTGTGATACAGCCAGGCACCAAGGGGAGAAAACTGCCCCGGGGGTCTTATTTTTGTATAACAGGAAGGTCTGAAGTGTGTTCTGCTTACACCAAAAAAGAAACCAGAAAGTGTAAACTCCTCTGTCCTGAAGACTATACAAAAGGCTAACACTCTTATACACAAGGCTAAGGCTTATACACATTTTATATTCATTTATTATTTGTCTGAGATTGTGTGGAGTGTCTAACATGCACAAACTGTTCAATCTGATACAAATGACAGAAAAAAACGCATTTTTATACACACTGTAAAAAATTCAAGTTGGTTAAACCTAGAAATGAGAGTAAACTCAAGTTGAAGAAAACCTTTGTTTCAAATCAAAAAGTTAAGTGATGCAAGTTGTTTAGTGGTCATTTGTTGTTTCAGTGTTGTTAAAACAGTTTACTTTGCTACATTATCCATTCAAGAAAACTCACTTTGTCTTGTAAAATAAACCTACACTATTTTAACTCACATTTTCAAGTTAAGATAATTTCAGCTATATTCGTATCAAGAGCCGTTTGAAGTTGAGAGCACTAATGTTTTTAAATTGTTTATATTCAGATTTATTTCTCATCTTGAGTAATAATGAAAATAAACCTCACTTCTGAAAAACGCCACCGTCTCTGTCTCCTCCACTTTCCTTTTGCAAATTATAACTTACAGACATGAGACAAATGAAGGTTGGCAACCCAGACAACACTCACAAGTAGTCAAGACAATGGATTACTTCAAGTTTAGTTCTTGAAAACTTATAAACTTCAGTTCAGTATTCAAAACTTGTCACGACAGTTGGACTTAAAGAGAAGAAATAAATTCACATGACTTAATTGAGCTACCTCTTTTTTTTTTCTTTCTTTTTTAAAATTTTTTGAGATATGACAAAATCTTTACATCACTGACCAACAAGGCATTTTAGCTCTGTTTGTTTCGGGTGACACACACAGTGGGGTCCAAAAGACTGACAAGTGAAATTCTTCTATATTGCAATCTTTTCTAATTTGCTACAAAAATGTTTAATATAGATCATATTATCAGCAAGATCTTCTTGTCCCTTTTGCTTTAATGACAGTGCACACGCTGCATGTTTGTGTAAAACCCGACAACTGCGGAAAGATTAAATCCACCTGCGTGTCGTCTAAACATCAGTGGAAATGATAAGATTGAAGGAGAATCTGACCTTTTGCACAAAGGATCACTGAATATTCAAAATACTGACCTTTTGGGTTTTTTGTATAACTTTTTCCAAAATTCTAATCATTCGGTTTATTTCCAGTTTTAAATGAAAATAAAAGAAATCCCAGATTTTCACTGTGGTCGCAGATGTTTAAGGTCCTGGAAAGTCCTCATTTGTACAGATGTGTTTGACAGGCTTTATTCTGTTATTACCACTGGCTGTTTGAACAGAGAGCAGGAGGGATCAATGGAGATGTCACCAAACACTGAAAAGGACTTGGAAGTGCTGCATCTGAGATACAGACTTGAATGTACCTCATGCCATCATTTACTCACACGCCCCAGTTAAATAGCGCTGATCACCATCGCTCTCTTCTGATGATGCTCCCATGCAGGAAAAAAATCAGCACAGAATGCTGACACAAAAGTGCATATAAGAAAAGTTAGCGAATAGACTTTTTCACGCTTCCAATTTATGAAAGCGGAACATTTCAAAACTTCTGGTGAGATCGTGAACAATGGCAGTAAATAAAGCTCGCAGTCACTGCAGTGTCTCCAGATGCACGAATACTGCAAACAAAGATCCAAACTTGAGCTTTCGCTCATTTACATCGATGTTCTTGTGAGAAAGAGACACGCTATTTGGTGAAAATTTTAAGATTTTAAGATCAGCATGCACGTTATAGCCGGCATTTTAAAGAATCTGACTACTTGAGAATGCCTGGCTGTAACTAGCTCAGTCAGCTGTGAGCTTAGGAAGCCATCTGTAATTTTTCAACACCTCTGACAATCACTCGTTAAATTTTGTTAGCATAGCGGTGCTGCCTGGAGATTCTTCCCAGGCTAGCCAGCTAATGCTAGCCAGGCAGGCGCAGACCAGCCACAATCGGTGCAGCTCATGGGCCGTTTCTTCCCAATAGTGCTGTAAACAGGAATAAAATAGGGGAACATCAGTGCTGTCTGGTTTCTGATTGAAAATTCATAAAATGACACAAATGTAATTAGCATTCATTGGAAATATATTATGCTATGAATATGTATTATGATGACGATGAGGGTCAGGCAGAAATCATTTTGAATACTAGATGCTAAAAGTGTGAAATGTGCTTCCAGTCTGTGTAAACGGCGTTAATACAAACACAGCGGAAGGACGAACCAGAGTTTTACAGGGTTTAGAATTCTGTATGAAACTACATGGATTTTAAAATATGGCATATGGCTTCACTTTGTCAAGTGTACACTTAGCACCATTAGGAAAAGCAAACAGATCAGTATGATGGGAGGTGTTGAACTTAGCTCACAGGCCTACAGAAGTGAAGTCGCACACAGACCTAGCCTCGCTGGCTCTCCCTTTAACAATGGACCAGACGCAAGATACATCCTACTGCTTTTGTCCTCATCCACATGGGGCCGGGGTAATAGGTGAGGCAGCTAAACTCACTCTGGGGGGTACGCACACATGCACACACACACACACACACACACACACACACATGATGATCATGATAGTTTGGAAGCTAGGAACACAATGTAAACAAACTGGAAGTTAGTATAGTTAAGCTGCCTTTACAGTTTACTCAGATCTACCTGCACTTCAGGATCCACTCGCTTCTTGGCTTATAGTGAACTGGCTGTAGTTAACGTGGTGCTCTGAAAAATCTAGCATTTCAACATTTTTTATGATAGCCTGTAAAACTTCACAGATAAAATTAGAATGAACTTATCTCATGGCTGTTGGTGAAATGAAAAGATTCGGGTTTTTACAATTTTCTTGACTCATAATAAGCTTTCCGCTAAAGCCCTAACACACTGGTAGACAAACCGAGATCAGTATTCGACAACACCTTGCACATCCTGACAGGAAAAGGGTTAGGTGGACTCAGGGTTAGGTGTGTTTGCCCACCTGGTTGGGTGGCAGGTATCCTAGTGTGAGGGTGAGGAAACACACTCGCTGTGGTGTGTTTGCCTGCATGCATGCTGTGAGCTTGATGGAATTAGGAGGCTGTCGATTGTTTTCTCCGCATAGGCCCAGAGCCTCCTGGCCCTTCCACTCAGCCTTCTCACGCTTCCAGTTCAAAGAGAGGCAGACATTTAAGAGTGTTTGGTGGGGAGGGATCCCTCTCTTCCTGCTCTCCTCCACACGGCGTTACACTGCTCATCCTTCCATACCTAATTTCCTAATGACTGGCTGCAAGTGGCATGTTCTGCTAACTCACAGCTAATCTCATGTACACACATACAAGAGTTAAAGGATTAGTCTGCAAAACTCAGTCTGTGTCACATGTTCTTCAGTGATAAATAAAGGTAAAAAAAAAGGTTAAAAATATTAAAGCATAGCATTAAAATATTGAATAGAAAGTATTTTACTGAAATGTATTTCATTGAAAAGTTTTACAAGTGAATTCAATGTGCTTTGTACCTTATATGTCATGTCTGTCATATGTCATTTGACATTTATGTACACTAGTCTTCTGAAAATGATTCTAGTCATCTGAATCTCCTGGCTTTCTGCTGCTTGGTAACATGCTAGTCTATAGGACGTTACTAGAAAACACACATATACAGAAGTGTATGTGCAGGTTTGTCATCATGAAACAGCTTATCTGTGAATGCTATAGAACTGATTGTAGATATTAAAATGTTAGGAAGACTATTCAATCATTAGAAGGCAATTCTATTCTGTTCCATTCCATTCTATTCTATTCTATTCTATTCTATTCTATTCTATTCTATTCAGTACAAGTACGTAAACACACTGTAGGATCTGTAGCCTAAAATGTCAGTCTTATCCCAATAACCCAATTACCTTTCAAGTACGTATTTGTAGAAAGAAGCAAGATATTCTGGCAATAGTATGAGACACTTTCAAGCTTGAAATAAAAAAAAGTCTAGAAATAGGCTTAATAATCTCATAGTGAGAAATATTAGATAAACTGTCCATGTTCAACTGATTACAAAATTATTTATCCAAATTATACATGTCAACCTAGACACATTTAAATTTGGCAAGGCATCAACACCTATAAAGTTTTGGGATTCTGCTATCAGTCAAGAATAGAAAGAGCTCAGAGGAACATGTAAGGGGTCTGAAGATGAAGGAACTTCAGAAGAAAAGGTGCAATTACTTCTCCTTTCTTATGGAAATGCTAATGAAGTAGGCGATAGGGCCGCAGACAATGGGGGTTACAGGCAGGTTGAGCGTCACCATGTAAACAGCTTCCTGCCAAGGAGCCATTTACCCCTCACTTTTACTGACTAACAAGCCATCTTCACGATGACTACAAAGAGCAAGCTTCCATCAAAGACCTCCACAAGCACCAGTGGAACCACCAGGCCTGACCCCTACACAGCTTTCCCAGGACTACCAGAAAATGATGCACCAGGTAGTCAGGGATCTTTCTCATCCATCTGCCCCTGCTGGCTGTGTAAAGTTGTGCTCCAGTTCCTAGGGGACTATAATCAACCCCAAATCTAACGCTAGTTAGATGGACTTTCGCTAAAAATCCTTTATTAGGTTGCCAACCATCATGGCACTTATTCTTAATAAGTGATCCAAATTGAAACAAAACAAACTGTCTACTTAGAGACAATGAGTGAGTCTTGGCAAGAGTTAAAGCATGTTATGTAACGTCCGCTCATGAGTAATGAAAAGAGAGGTGCTCTACTCAAGTGTCACCTCGAAATCAATTATTTTACTGTGAATTAATGGTAACTAAATACTCAATTCCATCTTTTTAT
Source organism: Notoglanidium maculatum (assembly GCA_030068355.1). Lineage (NCBI taxonomy): Eukaryota > Metazoa > Chordata > Actinopteri > Siluriformes > Auchenoglanididae > Notoglanidium > Notoglanidium maculatum. Next base: position 11,240,046 of record JAQQZX010000021.1, read on the forward strand.
ATGTGTAAGTATA
>JAQQZX010000021.1:11240158-11262113 GCA_030068355.1 Notoglanidium maculatum
GCCTTTCAGTGCATATTGTTCAACACTCAATCACACATACAGAGAGTGAGAGAGAGCAAGAGAGAGATGAACTCAGAATCACACATGTATGTGACAGACCCCTGTATAAATCAGACTGTCTGAGTCACATAGTCACTTGAATCATTATGGTGTATATCATTTCCATTTGCTCGCTTCAGCTGATCGGCCTGAATATATTTTCTCATTAGACACTGCAGTGTGAAATGTATACTGCAACTGAATTGTGTTACCACAACAATTGTCAGTCATGGCGGTTTTACTGGAAATGTAATATACATTAATCATTATTATGTGTTACAAGTTGTCTAAATTTCTTGCAGAATTAACATGTACCTACTTACCTGACCCGCTATTAGAAAACCAGTCACATGGGTCAGTTTTTCCCGGCCAATGGACATATACATGTTTACTGATATAATCATGGTCAAAAGAACTGTAGAAAGCTTTTTAATGGCCATTCATGAAAATACATTAGCTCAATTTTTAAAAACTGACCACGTGACTGGTTTTTTAATGGAGGGTGACATATCTGCTTGTCTAGGTTACAAACAGAGCATTTAATAAAGTCTTAAAATGGAGGTTATTTCAACAGCAAGTTCAGCAAACAAGGTCAAATTACAACAAAGTAGGGATGATGTTCAGACTATTTCAGTACCATATGTATTTTTGGTCTTTCGGCTGGTGTTGGAGCTCCAATGCTGCTCTCCGACTGCCCTTAGCAGATGTGGTAACTGAACCGACCTATAGGTGGCAGTAAATCAGATAGAGGGCGGAGATGGGGTGGATGGACCTACGGCTGTGGTAAAAGATCCAGGAGTGGGCTGTATCTATTGTCCTTTAATGAGTGGCTTTGATCTGAGCTCAGCATTTAGTGTTTGTACACCTGGACCACAGCAGTGCTGGTGGAAGCCTGGCTCAGGGTGACAGGAAAAAAGAGAGGGTGTTGCTGGGTAATTGGGGTGTGTGTGCGGGGTGGGGGGGGGGATGAGTGTTGGAGATGATGACGTCTTATGAGTTAGATCTAGCTTCATGCAGGTAACAATCCCCAGTGAGTCACTGCTCCTGGCGTGGGAATGCAGTAAAAGGAGCCCTAGTTAGGGTCCTACCTCCTTTGTTTGTCCTGTTTTTATGGTCTATGGTTTTTATGGTCATGGAACTTCACTGGGATCATAACCCAATCCAGTGGTCACCAACCCTGTTCCTGGAGCTCTACCTCCCTGAAGACTTTAGCTCCAACCACAATCACACCAGCCTGACCATCTAATCATGGCCCTAAGACTTAATGCAGTGATTAGATGGTCAGGAGGGCATGATTATGGCAGGAGCTAAAATCTTAGATCTCCAGGAACAGGAACAAGGTTGGTGACCATTGAAACAGGCCTTCATTGTGATCCTGGTGTTGAATTAAAGGCAGATGAGAATCACATCTGGGCTCCTGTATTAAGCATCTCAGGAATGCTCTAGGATCAACCTCAAGGTCATTTTAAATTTGAGACATTTAAATGACATAAAATAGAAAGCAGATAGGAACATTTGATGTTGATCTTAATCATGTGTGTGTATGTGTGTATCACAAGCCAACCTGTGACAAGACCGCAAAAAGATATGCTTTTAGTGTGGTGCTGAATACTAGGTCTGCTACATCATTACAGTTTTTACAGAATTTATTACACAGGTCAGCGGCCATTGTTTCACGTTATTTTGATCTGAAATTCTCCGTTCCATATCAGTTGCTATTTCTGAGTCCCCAGTCTGAAAGCACGTCTGCGTTGATGGTGCAGCTGGTCACTACAAGCTCAGTGTTTAATTGTGTTTTCTCACACACTGGTGACTGCTGACCTCAGCTGTACATATTTGCACCACAAAACATGAAGCTTACAGATAGGCAGACAAACAGCTCAGTAAGACATAGTTCAGGCTCTGCAGCTAATATCAAGATGCTTGGATGGATTCGTTAACAACTTTTCTATATAAACATTCTAAAGTACTTCATGTGAATAGATACCTAAGCCAGAAAGACAAATACTCTTTGTATTATTACAAGCGCTGACACTTTATTATATAGTAGATGATAATATTTATATTTTAAAATATGTTTCATACAAATTTCACTCTAACTTTCACCTGTTTTAAGAGCAGTCATGAGCTCACGGCCCTCTTCTGCTAATGTTCCTCTCACGCTACAGGATAAAGCTGATCATAGAGTCCTGTTCTATTTCATTAGCATCCCAAAGGTTCTGGCACTATTGTTGAGGACAGAAGCAGAGATGGGAGGGAGCAGGGAACAATTACTGACCCTGCAAATTCTTTTTATCCTTTTCAAAGCCAGGGTGATTAGGAGAGGAAAGTTTAGATTTCCTGAACTTGAAGTGGAAATGCTGCAGTGACAGACGCATCTCAGGGGGCTCAATCCACATCTGGTTAAGAGCAAGGGGAGCCTGCATGTGTGTGTGTGTGTGGGGGGGGGGAGTAAAGAACTGAGACACAAGAAAATTCATTAGGTCTGATATGACCGAACTCTTTTACCTGCCTTAATGTGGCAACTCTCTTTTCTGTGAAAGTTAAAATATAATACCAGTGAAAGAAACCCAATCTTCGACACAACCCAAACCCAGTTGCAAACTGGAGTAAACAGGCAAATAAAGGGAAACAAGATATTAAAGAAAAGACTAAGAAATAAAATCAGTCAATTGGTTTAAAAAGGCTTTGAAAACAAAGGTAAACTTTTTCCCTGTTGAAAAATTGAATTCTAAATCTTTGGTGAAAAAGGACAGCATTACTGAAACCCAGGATTCCTTCAACTATGACCTGAATACAGGATATTGAGCTTCATCGTTTTTTTCTGAGCTTTTGAGTAAAGATGCTTGCGCTTAAGTGTGTGTCCTCTTCCCAGGCCTGAGTCATCTTCCACTGTTGACTTATTTAGGCTGGTGAGGAGAGGATTGTGGAAAATATGCATCCTCCCTTATAACCGTTTCTTTGTGGAGCACCAGGCCTCTGTAATATTTCTCACTGTGGTGAGAGAGTGCTTGTGCCAGGGCGAAGCAGAATCTCTTAACCCCATAGACACCGAAAGGGTACATAGTCTCTCTTTCTCACAAAGCACAGCTCAGTACGGTATACGGCCAACGTGCGGGACACAGCCATGATTTTAATAAACGCAGATGTGAACTCTGAATGTGTGTGTATCAAATCATTAACATCACATTACTGTGCAATAACGTGTAAAGTTGTCTGCCCATGGAGATAAATATTTATTGTTATTGTCTATAACTAATGCTTAAAATGAGCACAAATGCAACAGTGATTTTCGTATTATTAGGCTGTTCTGGTTAATAATGAATTACTTGTGGGTAGAGCTGACTAAAACACCATAAACCGTTCAATATTCGGACTCTCAGGCCCCTGTGCTGTCAGCTGTCAGCCTCGAACTTTATTATTAGTTCTTTTTAATCATTAGTATCAACAGCAGGCAAGGTTCAGGAAGTAACACAATTTATTTCTCTTGAGGTTTGAAGCAAATGAGAGTTCTCTAATCACAAAGCACAAAAGATCCAATAGATCCTTAGCATGGAGAAGCGCGAGGGAACTCTCTGCCTTTACGGCCTGTGAGAAGTGAAGTAGGAAGTGGCACAGTAAAGAAGTCACACTCCACAAAGCTGCTCTGAGACCTTTCCATTCACGCCACGTCTACTGGCAATGTAGAGACGAGACAAAATATACCTTCTTGCACAAATATGAAAGCATTTCTGCCCATTATAGTATATTATTTATGGTGAACAGTCGCATAAGCGCAGCATGCGCCATACTGTATGTACAGGTACAGTAGAAATAATGTATAGGGACAGCTAATGCTGAGGAAAGCAGCTTCTGGACACACATTTATGTGGATTATAACTGGGTCATGTCTCAATATCAGATGACAGAAACAGTAAAGTGCTCATTATTGTCTGTGTCATATGAAGTTGAGCTGTAGAAGTAATAATACAGCTGCTGAAACAGTCAAAACAAAACCAGAACAAATCAAATCTTCTGTAAGCTATTATAGACGTCATGAATAATACAGAGAGCATATGATTTGCTGAGGATGAGGGCCGTTGGGATCAGTACTAACACGTGCTGATGCTGAGTAATACTGTGTGGAGATTTAGAGCAGGACTCTAGTCAGAGGAAGTGCTGCAGCTGGGGGTGGTGCAGGAGTTTCACCCCAGAGCACCCACACTTCACTCCAAGCACAGAAGCACACGGCCAAACACAAAGGATTTCACACATGTGTATTTGGGACAACAAAAGATTAACATCACTTGCAAATATACAACTGAGCGTTAAAGCTGCTTAGAAGGGGTGTCTTCCTTTTTCTCTTTTTAAGAAAAATAAGCCATTGAGTTGGATAACAAATATCAGGAAAACTCAATCAAGTGTGAATTTTAAGGCGATTTATTATGCTGACACGGCTTTTTCGAAATACAAAATGAAAGTTAAAATTCTAATGAAGTCATAAATGACCTGATGTTCACACTAAACTCACGTAGAGTTTGTATTGAGTATTTATATTACTTATAGATATATATGTACATATATACACACTGGCTGGTGTCAGATCCCAGGTGAGGATCCTTTGAGTCTGGTTCTTTTCAAGGATTCTTGCTCATCTCATCTCAGGGGGTTCTTCCTCACCACCATTACCTCTGCTTTTATATACAAATAAAATGTACCAATGAATTGAATCAACCTACAAATCATTATAGGGAGAAATTATGAATTTTATTTTTGATAAAGAAAGATTCTGCGGAGCTGTGGGCCTGGGTAGTGTAATGCGCACACACTCATTACATATAGACTGCGTTATTGAGTATTAAGCATGTAAACTGTGCAAGCATAGTGCACAAAGTGGCTGCAGGTAGAGCCATCAGTCCTTAACAAGGCAATGCTGAGTTTCTATTCTAATAATAATAATAATAATAATAATAATAATAATAATAATAATAATGTGTTCGCTTTATATGTTTTAAGAATAAAATCTTCTCCGGTAGAAAATAGGCTTTAACTTTAAACATCTAGGCCATTGTTCGTGCGTTGCTGTGACCGAGGCCGTGTGTGCGGGGAGTGGGGGCGTGGCCTCTGTGTTTAAGCCCCGCCCCTAGAGCAGCATGCGCTCTCCTGTGGCCTTTAAATCGCGCGATTTCGCCTTAATAAGGTAGAAGCTCGCTGTCGAATTGCCGGGACTCGAGCTCATTCCCCAGTGTAGGCTCTTACCGTACTCTCTTTTCTTCCTGGCCGTTGCGGGGTTTTTTGTTGGTGTTTTTGCGGTTTTCCCCCAGTAAGTGCGGGAATATGAGTTGCTCCGCTCCCGATCAGAGGCTGGAGCATCTGCTGAGCGCTGTAGAGAGCGAGTTTCAGAAGGGCAGTGAGAAAGGAGACGCCTCCGAGAGGGACATTAAACTAAGCCTGGAGGACGCAGAGCTGTGGAACAAGTTTAAAGAGCTGACCAATGAAATGATTGTCACGAAGACTGGAAGGTAGAGACAACTTTCAATCATGCTTTATGCCTCCTCTGTTTTAGAGAACAGCATAGCTAACATTCTAGCCTAGGAATGGTATTTATAAAGCAAGATGTTCCAGTATTTGCATGGTTAAAGAAGGCGGAACTCCCAGTCACTGGTGCTACGGTTAGCCTGTGCTCAGGTGCTCAGGTGCTCGGTGATAGCTGTGGTGTCTCAGTGAGGTCAGAGGCAGTGTTCAGTGTTGGTGTGTGTTGTTTGGTTTGCAGAAGGATGTTCCCCGTGCTCAGGGCGAGTGTTAGTGGTCTGGACCCCAACGCAATGTACTCAGTGCTGCTGGACTTTGTGGCTGCAGATAATAACCGCTGGAAGTACGTGAACGGCGAGTGGGTTCCAGGAGGAAAGCCGGAGCCGCAGAGCCCCAGCTGTGTGTACATCCACCCCGACTCCCCCAACTTCGGAGCCCACTGGATGAAAGCTCCTGTGTCCTTTAGCAAGGTCAAACTGTCCAACAAACTCAACGGAGGAGGACAGGTGAGGCCCAGGCATAGTGCTGTCTCCTGTGCTGTCTCCTCCTGCGCTGTCTCCTGCTCTGTCTCCTGCGCTGTCCCCTCCTGCGCTGTCTCCTGCTCTGTCTCCTGCGCTGTCCCCTCCTGCGCTGTCTCCTGTCCTCTTTCTCTCTTAGGAATTACTTTGTATATCATAACTTTGTTAGAAAAGTTATGTGATATCCACTCATACATATTCCTACATTTCTGTAGATTATGTTGAACTCCCTGCACAAGTATGAGCCAAGGATCCACATTGTGAAGGTGGGAGGCATCCAGAAAATGATCAGCAGCCAGTCCTTCCCAGAGACTCAGTTCATTGCAGTAACTGCCTACCAAAATGAAGAGGTATGGAGGTCAGATCTATTCCCAGCTAAGAAAAAATGCATCACGCTTTCGTTATTCCAGATTAAAAAATAGTCATTTTTTCCTCCTTCAGATTACAGCTCTGAAGATCAAACACAACCCTTTTGCTAAGGCCTTCTTGGATGCAAAAGAGAGGTGGGTATAATAACAAGAGACGGGCTGTAATTCATAGTTTTGATAGAGTAATGCTAATAGTCTAATGTAACAATGATGACATTGATGGATTAATAACATGATGGCATTATAGAATGAGCACTGAACAGTTCGTGTTTTACTTCACGTTATCAGGAGTGACCACCGCGAGGCCCAGGATCAAAGCAGTGACAATCAGCAGTCTGGCTACTCGCAGAGTAAGTGCTCGTATCAGTAGTGCACCAAAGAGGAGTCCCAGAAATGCTCAGTAGAAGGATTCCTCATGACTTAACATTTTTCCTCTACAGTTGGTGGCTGGTTTTTGCCCAGTAATGGCCCCATCTGCCCCAGCAATAGCCCACCCCAGTTCAGTGGGTCCCCAGGTCACTCCTCTAGCTCTTACTGTGAGCGCTATTCCAGCCTGCGGAGCCACCGAGCATCTCCATACCCCAGCCATTACCCTCATCGCAGCACTAACAACAGTAAGACACGTCACTTCATGTTGCTTTCATTTTGTTCTTATGCATATTCAGAACCTGTAAAGGTTATAAAAATAAAATGCGATTTTTTCGAATAAAAATACGAGTTTATTGTTAAAATATGAGTTTCAATACTAAATATCAAAGACAATATGTGTATTAAATGTATGGGAAGTTTATAAATGGCTTTGACTTTTGATGTAATTGTACTTTCCTAGAATAAGGTGCTGACAGTCTTTTATGGTATTTTTAGACAATTACATGGACAGCGCATCAGGGAGTATTCCAACCCATGACAACTGGTCAAGCTTGCAAATCCCTAATTCTAGTGGAATGGGCACACTTGCTCACACCACCAACTCCACCTCCAACACAAGGTCAGTCCACACACACGCACACACGCATGCACACACACATCCAACTAAACTCTTAGCTTTGAAACAAACAAACAAGCATCTTATTGAGCTTTCAGTTAATTTTTTATTCTCATTTTATTACATAATTTGTCTAGATTAGCAGTTTGCTGAGTGATCAGCTCTCTGACCTTTAACCTCTTGTGCATTCACAGCCAATACCCCAGCCTATGGTCTGTGGCCGGGACAGCCCTCACCCCGTCTGGCTCAGCTTCAGGCTCCATTGCTGGGGGTCTAACCTCTCAGTTCCTGCGAGGTTCCTCTGTGTCGTACTCAGGCCTGACTTCCTCCCTCCCCGTCTCTTCTCCATCGTCCATGTATGATCCGAGCCTGACTGAGGCGGGAGTGGCCGACGCCCAGTTTGAAACCTCCATTGCTAGGCTTACTGCTTCCTGGGCACCTGTGGCACAGAGCTACTGAGAACTGACTGGGGGCCAAGAGGCTTGCTCCAGCCGTTACAGAGACAGCACGAGCACCCTGGATCTGAGATTAAGATCCCTGTACGGTGATTACAAAATAGACTGTTCTAATGCAGGTGAGTAGGAGAAGATCCAGAAGAGATTCCTTCAAGCAGTTTTAGGAAATTCCTTCATCATGTACAAAGCTAAAGTAAATACTTGACACATAGTCATTGCTACTGATGATAGTAATAATTTTATAGAAAATTTACCATCAACCATTTTGGGACCAACGATGGAGCTCCTGGAAATACAAGATTAATAAGACCAAAGGTTGTCATTGACTGAATAACTGTAAATGTCTGTAAATAAATTTAAGTTAATGTCATTCTCGTGGTTGGTCATATAGAATATAAATTTTAAATATTCCGAAACCTATGTGTGCTTGTAAGAAAGAAAGACGTGTGTCTTGTATCCTTTCTGCTAATATACAATGGGATGTCCTGTAACTTGCACACACAAGTGCCTTGTACATACCTATCTATTTGTACTTGTTTGCTGTAAGCTTTATTTAAGTCTTTTTAATATTAAATTAAAAAATTTTCTCCAAACTGTCTGGCTCTTCCTATTTCCATTCCTTCACAACTCTGTTTAAAGAAGTACTATGAAAAAGCACTGGACCCGTCCAGACTTCTTCAATTTTTTGTGCAAAAAAAAAAAACAATGTAAAAGACTGATCTCTAGTGATCGGAAGTGTTTGGTCGCAGTTGTTGCTGTTAAAGGTGGCAGAGCTAGTAATTAAGACAAGATTCTAGTCTTAAAGAATAAATAGGAAATAATAAGGATACTTTAAATAGGGACAGATGCAGATTTTAAACCTCATTCAACCTGAAAAATAAACATCATAATTAAAAACCCTGTGATAGACCCTAATAGTATGGATAGTTAAACTGGATAGTTGAAGATTAAAAAGACATGCATGCTGTATTTCCACTCTTCATCTGTCCAGTCTGGGTGAGTCTGTGCTCATCATAGGCTCAGATTCCTGTTCCTGCCAGGAGACGAACCTGATGTGGGCTTCTGCTGTTCAATGTTTGGTGTATGCGGAGATGCTTTTCTGCTCACCACGGTTGTAACGAGTGATTATCTGAGTTGCTGTAGCTTTCCAGTCAGCTCCAATCAGTCTGTTCATTCTCCTCTGAACTTTCTCATCAACTAGGCATTCTGTATAAACTCTAGAGACTATTGTGCGTGAAAATCTCGGGAGATCTGCAAGCTCAATCCAGAAAAACTCAAACCAGACTAATCTGGAACCAACAACGATGCAACCTTTACACGAGTGAGCAGGGTTGCACAGGTGTTCCTATTAAAGTGGCAGCGAGCGCATGTTGCATTTAAACGTAGTTCTAGAGAAACAGGACAGAAGTCCTTCTTTAACTGTGCGTTCCCGATGCTTCTGAGGCAATAGCAGGTGAATTTATTTCATGAAGTTATTTATTTAGTCTCATCTAAAAGTCTTGATACTCTAAAGCTATATTATTTATAATGTAACTTTCTATCACACATTGCATCCAGTTATGCAACTTGCAAATATTCTCTCAGGTATTAAAATGAATTTTCCCTGAATTCTTCTTATAGTCTATTCTTGGTGTTCTTTTGTAATTTATTAAAATTGTACACATACACCATGTCAGCATATATACGAGAATTTTCAACGCTTCTTTTTGCATTAATGCTATTATACTGAAATTTTCTTTTTTTCTGGAATCCGTGTTTGTTTTCTTTGCTGATCTATTTTATTATTGTGAGGGCCTGTCTCTGTAAAATTCAGAAATTCAGAAAATGGCTCTCTGTACGCATAATATCAGCTGTGCTCCGCGAGATCTTTCTCTGACCCGCTCACACTGACTCTCTTTTGTCAGTTGTGAAGAAGTGGCCGTTCAGACACAGTGCTGGACTCGCAGCTCCAAGCCTTACACATGACTGGCTTTTTCTACCATCACACAGCTTTGCTAGAATTTACAGCTCTGTGTCATTCTGGAAAAAAAAACCACATTCGATATTAATCTTCCAATTTTATCGACCGAATATCATCAAAGATGAAACGTGCAGAACGAGGCAGTCGATTCATTTTCCTAGATCTTTAGAAGTTAATTTGATAATGCTGTTAATCCTTGTCTCCCTTACACACACTTTGTATGTAGTAGAAAATCCCTGAGACATACAGTAAGACAGGCATTTAAAAGTGACCTGTTATACTGCTGATCTGCTTCGATGCAATGAAGCATGTATTGAAATGGAGAGGGACAGCTTCTGTCTCCTGGTATTTTACCTTCATATACAGCAAACCACAGGTTTAATGCCTTACATAAGTTTCATTTAGGAGCAGAGGGAGTGCGGGACGGTGCTGTCGGTGCTTCAGTGGATGCAGCTCTGAGTGTGATTGAGGAGTCCACACTAGGGTGCAAATGAAGCGCACAGGGCTAAAGAGCCACGGGCAAACAGACCTGAAGGAACAACGGCAGACATCTGGGACGGGGAACCTGTGTGTGTGTGTGTGTGTGCCTTTAAGCAAATTAAACTTATTCTCTCTGAATATCTCTACATTTACTTTAGTCATAAAATAGCCTATCATTTGCTATATAGTCAGAAGTGTGTTTATCTCTAAGTAATACATTACTGCTAAAATTACTATTTGTCTGTGCAAATAGTGTGTACAGAGGTTAGCACCGTCACCTCACAGCAAGCAGGTTCTGGGGTGGAACCTGCAGGCCAACTGGGGTCTTTCTGTGTGGAGTTTGCATGTTCTCCCCATGACACATCACATCCTGATTTTTTCTTATTAAGCAAATTTCCATCAGCAAAACCCCAGAAGTAAACCTAGAGCTGTGCGAGCCTGGAGATTTTCTCTGCTTAGAGACAATATATGACAATTATATGTACAGCTACAGCCACATTTTCCATAAGAGAGATATAGCCGTGCTGTACTCTGATTCAGTATTTCCAAACCTTTCATTTGTGTTCTGCTTTCCTGTTAAATCTGGCTTGGTTCATGTCACACCATCCCCTATTGCTTATGTTACATGAAGGTATAAATGTGGGCGTGAATGCATTCCAAATATGTACAGAAGTCAAAACCTTTTTTTTTTTTTTTTTCCAGACATGAACAACTGACCTTCACTACAGGATCCACACAACAGCAAACTTGTCTTTATTGGTAAGAACATAGTATAAATAACACATGTCCATCCTAAATAGTAGTGGCAGTATAGTATGACGTGTACAATGTCTGCAACAGACTGAAGAAACTAGAGCTGTGCCACAAATTGTGTTCTTTTTGTGTGCAATTTTATTGATTTTCCTATTAAGGTTGGTGTAATAATAAAACCAAAACGAAACAAACTGTTCAGCGTGACAACAAATGTGAGCTCATGACTATCTGTTGCCCCCATGGAGGCCTGTCACTTTTCCCTCCACACAAAATGCATAGTAGTAAAATTCATTCATCTTTTCACTTTTCCTGGTGGGGTTTGTAGCAGCAACATGTGGAGAAGGTCAGTCCAGATGTCTCTATCCTCTCACTGTTCCTGAGGGATCCCCAGATTGTGCCAAGCCAGCTGTGAGCTATAATCTCTGCAGTGGGTCGTGGGCCTACCCCGGGGTCTCTGCGCTGTGGAAGGCGCCGGATACGCTCGAGCAGGAGCCAAGCAGGGGGCATCTGGGTAACATGCTCAAACCACCTCAACTGGCTCCTCTCAATTCAAGGTGGGAGTCTTTGCTGTTCTAGTGACAATTATGGGCAAAATTGTGTTCAAAGAAGGTATTTGTTATTGACAATCCATGGATTGCACAAATGTTTAATTCCAATGACCTGAAGCTTAGGTTTAGATCTGGGAGGCCGTTCTTCCCAATCACACACCTCAGAGTATCTCCCATCATTCCCCACAGGAACACTGCGGTTCCCCTGTAGCATCATCTCAAGCACCTGCTCTACCTCTTACAAGAAGACTGAATACTCCCAGCTGATGCATACCCACCAACAATAGGCTGAAACGTCCTTCCTGATGTCGATACCTGAGGCTCCTGTGTATGTGTTGGAAAATGTGTTGTGTATGGAAAGAAACATGAACATAATAAAACACCAAATCATTGGAAATTAATAACTGCAACAGTTATCTAATACTGTTTGACAGGAGATGTGACAATGTGTGCTGAAGAATTCCAATCCTATATAACCTGGGGGGTGAGGGGGGCGGGGCGGGAGATACAGGCATGACAACTCAACAACTCATCAGATTCACTCTGACTTAACATTTTAGTAATTATACTAATTGTAAAAAAAGTACATTAGTAACTCTGTCACCCAAGAAACAGCATGATTTTACAACATCAAATAATTGGGGGGAAAAGTCATGCGTGCTTCCATCTGACCTCAAAGATTATTTTCTCTAGCACAGCTAAGCTCACGCTGGATAAGGTAATGCGTTTCCTTCTTCAGCTCTCCAGGTTGGGCGAGTCTGTGCCCAGACTGCAGCGATCCCCAACATGGCCTACCGTGCCACACTCGGCTGAATACTAATTAAAACTCTCCAATCAAATCTCACTGACCACACACAACCATTCACCACACGACATTCAGCGAAATGCTATTTTACAACTGTCTGGTGACATAAATTTACATAAAACCAAAGTTACTTACATAGAAATAGAAAAAATATAAAATCATATAAATATAAAAGATAGACGACAAAAAAGCGTGGCCTTAGCAGTTGTGACAGCAGCTGACCTCGGTGGCGCCATCTCGGATCCAACTCTGAGATACTCTTGTATAACTCTTGAGCTGTATCTGTTTGATTTTATTCATGTATTTCATTGATTTGGCTGTTTAATTATGCCATAAAATGTTAAATTCCAAAATTAGGTGGTGGAAATTGTGCAGTTGTGTCTTGGGTAGAGTTATATGATAGGAAAGCTACTGACTCAGGATACGGAAAGTCGTGGATTTGCATTTGTTGCTGAATCACGTTGGTCGCTGAACGCTATTTGGTACAGTACACATGCCTACTAATAAAATGTTTTGTGGTGGCAGAGAAGCGATTCCAGCTAGACACAGTGACGAGTGTTTGATCAGTTGATGATTTGCAGCGTTTTAGCTCTACTCATATGCCCCGGTTGATTTATTGAACCCCGTTGCCAAAAACGAGTCGTCAAGTCTGGTTGGGCCCATCACCGAAGAGCACTCTGTTTGCCCATCATTCGCGCTCCGCCCACGTCCACACACACAAACCCACCTCGCCCTCTGATGTCTGTGTGCTTTCCTTAATGAAGAAATTCTCATACCTGGGTGAGACATTGCTCAGAGCTGAGGAAACCATGCCTTGTGTTCAGTCTGGCCCAGCTCATCACGGGGGCCATGGCCTCAGCTCAGGCAGATACAACAGGCTGAAACTGGAATGACTAGAACAGAACTATTAATAACAAAATTATCAGTTTTTTCCATCTCAGAATGAAATATGCATCAACAAATATAGAACAGCAGTAGGAGAACTATTAGCATGCTAGCAATACAATTTCTGTTCTATAAGGTCCTAATGGTTTGAGGCATTAAAGCCACTCTGTGATGTCGAACTATGTGAATATTAAACAATGGGCTGAAACAGGAAAATATTTTGAGCCTGATAATGCTTGTACATTAATGAAGCAAAATAGCTGTGCCTGAAGCAGAGGCAAGGCTAGTTAGCACAAGCTAACGTCAGTGGCAATTTCTATGAAGACAATTAGTGACCTCTCACTATTTTGACAGGATCCCCTACCAGTTAATCATGTCACCTGGAAACACTCAGTTTCGTAGCAGAACACTACCAGGACACTCCTCAGGATGATTCCTATGAGGTCAGATTACACAAACACACCTCAGTCCAACAGCTCCCTCTTGTGAGCAGAGTGAACAGGTTAATAAGGTGGTGTTGATGTGGTCAGTGTCAGGACTGGTGGGGTTTTTCCCTACATTACAAGGTTTTATTTAATGATTCTGGGATTTTGAAGATTTTGAGCCCTAAAATTTTTGCCCATCCATAAGGTCAAAGTGCGTATGACTTTTCAACTCAATTAATAAAAGATTTTAAACACTTTTAAGCAATACTTTGTGTAAAACAGGATATACACTATATAGCCAAAAGTATGTGCACCCCTGACCATCGCACCTATTCCAGATTTTTGCAGTTATAACGCGCTCCACTCTGCTGTTCGGCTTCCCACTAGCTGTCGGAGCGAGGCTGTGGGGGTTTGTGTTCATGCAGCTACAGGAGCGTTAGTGAGGTCAGGCGCTGATGTTGGGATGTCGAGGAGGCTCCAGTTCCAGTTCATCCCAAAGGTGTTCAGTGGGGTTGAGGTCAGAGCTCTGTACAGGACACTCCAGTTCTTCCACTCCAACCTTAACCTGAACACCATGTCCTCATGGAGCTGCTTTATGCACAGGGGCGTCGTCATGCTGGGGCAGGTTTGGGCCTCTTAGTTCCAGTGAAGGGAAACTGTAACTCTGCAGCACACAGAGACGCTCTGTACAACTGTGTACTTCAGACTTTGTGGTGAAAGTTTGCGCAAAAACCACATACGGTAATAATGTGATGTATTGATGTAATCATAATGTGGCATCACAAAATTTTATCCAAAAATAATCAAATTTCTTCCAAGAATTTGACATGCTTAGTCAAAAGTCAACTTTCAGCTGCTAGTCAATTTATGACATGGGGAAAAAAAAAAAAAAAAAAAAAAAAAGAGCTTTAGAGGATATATAATATTCTGGTTGTGAAAAGGCATAGTAGTGATCTAAAGATCAAAAACCACACAAAAGAGAAATGACCCACAGATTGGGAGAAGCAGAACCTTCCCTGCTCTGAAACTAACACCCAAAAAGCGAATAAAAAAAATCATGTGGTATGATCTTCCAGAATGAGACTCTAGTCAGATTTCGAGTCATGGAGTTTGAATTTATTTATTTAAAAAAGTAAGTGTAAACATGAATTACATATTCCATACAGTGAACTATCCAACATGACTGAGGAGGATCTTTTCAGTGAAGGAGCAACACGTGGATCAGTGGACAGAAATGCAGAAGCAGCTTGGAAATGCAGAACGCAGGGCGTCTCAGCTGAACTTGGCTTTGGAGAAATCCATTTCAGGATGCTGCTCCATGAACCTACACACAGACACACGCACACAGACACACGCACACAGACACACGCACACAGACACACGCACACAGACACACGCACACAGACACACAATTTAGAGCAGAAATTTAAACAAACAGCAGTTAACTAGTCTTGGATGTTCTTTTGTACCATTTTGCATAAAATTTTTTATGTGCTTGATCTACTCATGTGTGATTATAGTTAAATATAAACAATATCATGCATAATATGAAGGAACATATAAACATAGCCCCAGTGTATAGATGCAAGTTTCACCCGCTATCACATTACTGCAACAAGTGGAAAAGGCACAAGCCATACACAGTTGTGTGAATTCACATTCATCCATCTTCAGCAACTGTGTTATCCGGGGAATCCAGAGTCTATTCCAGCAACACTAGGGATGAGGTGGGAATACACCCTTGGATGGGACCTGATCCGGGTTTATGGACGGTGGGAGGAAACCAGAGAACCCGGGTCCCGTTCACATTAACATACTGCGAGGTGAACGATCATAAGCGGAGAGACCGCATCCACACCTGCACTCCAGCAGACCACTTCTACTGAGGATTTGATCACCCAGGACACATGCTGATGTGTGAACAGGACCGCAGAACACACATGCGCACAAAGAGAACAGGTGAAACCTGAGCTCCGGAGGAGAGCCTGGGGCTGTGAGGCGGAAACGCTACCCGCCGTGCTGACCACTGCAGGAATGCAAAAACACCTCCTATTAAACATTACCATTACATTGCTCTGGAAGAAAGAGGGGACACTGCATCGGTCAAGCAAGACAGTCTTGCAAGTGGGAGTCTAGACAAGAGCACCAGCCAATATATTACTAATGGAGGTAGGGGAAGGGGCGGGGCTTCCATAGCTCGGGGGTTAATATCAGTTTTCAAAACTGTTAAGCATTCCAACTTCATGTCTACGGGTTCATCTGCCATTTTTAATTGGGGGAAGAAGGGGACTGCTCCTTTAGTGCAAGGCTGATGATAACTTATATCAGTAGACAAGTCAAATCTGCAGTTCTTACCTGGAGTAGGGTTGGGAACCGGAACTCTGTTCCAAATTAGGACCGAATCCAAAATGCCAAATACCAGGAACACATAAATTTAATTTTGGTTCTGTGATAACCCTTTTATAAATATGATATTGTCAAACAAACAAAAACTACATATCTGCAAGCCATCAAAATATAGTGCTGACTCCCTGTGGCACTGCGCATACGCGCTCCTGGGTTGAGACAGCTCACTGATTAGGACATTATAAGGTTGAAGTGAATGAGATTAAGCATGCCAGATATGAAACACACCGCAGGGTTGAGATGACCTGCGTCCTGGTATTTATCTCCATCTGTGATTGGTCACACACAGCCCAGTGGATTGCCGGACCCCGCGCTGGCTGGTGCACACACTCCACACTTCACACTTCCTTTATGGCTGTGATTATAGAACAAGGAGCTGTAACTGTGACTAGTGACAGGGATTAGATAGACACTGCCCGAGTCTGTAATTCAGCTCGTCAGAGTTTCATAAGGAGTTTAATAAAGAGGCAAACGCAGCAGATCTAGCAAATCCCAGACACTGTTGCAGTTTACATACAGATCTGCGCGAGAAACGAAGCTCAGCTATTCTGGAGCGTGCTTTCCTTTTCAAAGCCAGAGCAGATGCAGGTGTTGGATGACCCGAGTTAACACTCGCAGGGAAGATAGATGAGGTTATTGTAGTCTGCAACCCCCAAGTGTTTTAAGTGTTCCTAGTTTGTACTCAAACATGCTCTTTCTGCCCCTGGGTCACACCGCAGATCCAGGAATACATGATGATTTGGCTGGTGTTTGTATCCTCAATGAGGAGCATTTTAATTTATACTGAAATCCCCAGTGGACCCACCCTGCTTCCAGCACGTAGGTTCGGTGTGCACGTAATCATCCAGGCTGCAGGTGAACAGCCGAGGTGCAGGAGGCACTAGCTCAGGATAAGCAGGTATCCTCCAGACTAATTTATTTTAGCTGCCTGAAAGACAACTAGGATCAAAGCTCTGTTGATGCTCCAGTCCCAGAAGAGACATGAACCTCTGACTGTCACTTAGGCTACATCCACGTTAATATGGTTTAGTTCTGAGATGGTGTTCTCCGTCCAGACGAGCGTTTTAGCGCCGTATCAGAAATAATCTGTGTCCATACAAACGCTCTTGAAAACGAATATCACATGACCATTCCCGTACACTGTTCGTGCGTGTGCCGCTATAAACAGGAAGCAGACTGACGACTCCGCAGTTGGTTGCCTAGCTGCAGATTGCTTGAACAACAGCTCACCTCCTGCACATGTAGGCAGCTGTTGTGCTATAAAATGCAGAATTTAACTGCACAACAGCTGCTAGCAAAGACAACAAGGTCAGCGACGCTTGTAATTCATTATCCATGCTGCGTTCACCACTGGGAGTCGAGGCTGAGGCCGCGCGTGCGCTTTTGGTACAGACTCCGTAACACCAGAGACAGTAGCGCGATTCCATGGCCAAGTCACCTCCATGACATTTTATAGGATAACTTTAAGCTACATAAAAAAATGATGCAACAATATCCGTATCCAGGGGTATAAACACCACATGTATTGTACTGTATATTGTATTTACTGCTGCTGCCATAGGAATGCGTCACTGTTCCAGGAGTAAGTTGTAATTCAGCATGTTTTATGCATGCCTTGCTGCGTATGCACAGGTATAGAATAATAAACATGAACTTTTAACAACCACCAAATGGAAAGAAAACCTCTACAGGAACCCATTTCCTTTAGTCTGTATTAATGCACATAACTAACCTCCCGTACATTATCACCTTAAATTACATACTCTATAAGCCGAGTTAATCAGGGCTCCAGGCTACCAAGTCATGGGAGTGCTCTGACCTCTGGAGGTTCCACTCACTGGGTGGGAGAGCTAATGAACTCCTCATTTCCCCCTGCAGAGCGTGTAACGCTGTGCTCATACAGCATTGCGTACACTGTGCATATATAGTACTGTATAAATGCAAAGAAACGCTGGAAAGCGAAGATGCCTTCAAAACTAATTCAAACAAAACTAAACAATTCCACATTAAATAAATAGCATAAAGAGCAGTAAAGAGTAATAAAGTAAACAAAGCTAATAGCTGGTGTGACCACAGTAGCGCTTTATGGAGCATCCTGGAGGACCTGAGACTGCGCTAATGCAGACGGTCACACTCGCCGTTTGGAAATGAACAATGTTTTCTTACTGACGCAATAACACCAAGGTCGTCAAATAAACTGACGATTTGTACAAAGATGGTGTCTAAGACGTAAAACTGAATATTACATTCGGATAAACAGTAAGGAACAGCTGCTTTATTCAGCCTGCATTGTTAAACGATCCTTTAAAAACTGAGACCGCGTTATTAAATAGCAGGCAGTAATAAATATGGAGTTTGCTATAGATCATGATAATATTTTTGGAGGTGATTGCCCATGCGCTAGCTGGAAATGAAGGGCACATACTTCTTCAGGATGTCCTGCTTCTTCTGCTCCTCAGAGGTGGGTAAGCCCATGGACTTCTGCCTCTGGTCATACATCATCTTTTCCACCATGCTGCGTGTTTCGCCATCCAGATCAGAAAGCTGTACAGGGAGAAGACATGAAGGTGTGGAGGTGATGATGACTCCATCTGAATAATAGCTAGTGACGGCAGAAGTGGAGGAATGACAATGTCATCATGGCTCAGAGGCGTATTCGAGTCAAGGCCCCGGGCTCACAGTGTGCTGCTTACCTTGGAGTTTTCTGGGCAGATTTTCTTGGTGTTGATTTCAGGGTCTGTGCTCACCAGCTTGTTCCACCACTCCATTTTATTTATCTGCAAAAGGAACAAAAGCGATTAAATCCAAGCTTACAGAGAGAGTGGATCTGTAGAACGGCTTTATTTAAAACCAAGAAAGTACCTTCTCCAGGTGGACGGTCACTATTTTCCCTTCATCGATGATCCAGGAGCTCTCCTCCACCTTCACCTCATTACACAGCGGCGCGTCGATCACAGGGGCGTGGCCCTTTAAGCCCAGCTTTAGATGACGCCTTTGGACTTCCACCATCATATCCTTCCCCTTCAGGCGGAACTTCACATCAAAAGGCACTACGAGCTGGTGAAAGGTTAAAACAATGATGACGCGTCTCACCCTGCTGATGAAAGAGCTGCGCTGGTGCAGGATTACACCTGTGCAGGTTCTGAGAGGGAACACTGAGCTGACGAAGAGAACGCGAGGCTCATTTGGACATTCGTTTGCGGTGAGGTTTTCCACATGGACGACTACATCAGCCTGAGAACAACCGAGCTCCCAACAACACGAAATCACAGCGTCGGATTTAACAGGTTCAACAAGGCAACTGGATGCTAGCCCACTAGCTAGCTAACTAGCTAATAAACGCCAGACATGCTCGCACACTGACCCTGACAAACGTAACAGTAACTTTCTCTTGCAAAAGTCAGAAAGCTGATCAGGAGCACCGCCGTCTTACCTGCGGGGGCGTCGTCACTGAGAGCAGGGTTAGCTGCGCGGGTGCGTGAATGAAGGTTCTAGAACTTATGGAAGGGGTTTTCTCCTTGCAATCCTGACTAGCAGACTGTTAAACGTGTTAAGTAGCATCTAATAGATGACATTGAAAATGAGGTTCTTGGGTTTTTTTGCAACCTTTGAAAATAGTGGCAATTATTTACAGTAGTGTTGCCATGGCGATAAAGGAAGTGCAGTTGCTGTGTTACTGATTTAGTAAAATGATGTCTTCGATCCAGCACAGAGTGCAGCGCGGCTGGTTACCTAAAATGGGTTTGACACCACTGGGTTAGACCAAACATACAGTGCCTTGCAAAAGTATTCACACCTCTTAACCGTTTCTACATTCTGCACCGTTGTGACCTAGAACTGAGATGGACTTACCTGTGATTATGTACAACTATTTACAAATAAAACATAAACGTAAAAGTACAATTTGACAACACCAGACATGAATAACAAACTCACTGATATTGACTCATTTTTGAGATCACGTCTATTCGTTCAACACAGATTAGGAAGATACTCACATCCACTTCAGACAGGGTCTGCGTCCACCTGTAGCTGGGGAGATCCGCTCCGTTTCCAGCGTTGGGCTTCATCTTGTCCTTGTCCTTCTCATCCTCCTCGCCTTCCGAGTCAGACTAAAAGGCAGGGCAGGAATTATTACCACCACCACGGAGGTCCTTCGAGTAAAGCCTGTCCACTCGCAGGCATGATGGGAACGCTCCAGCAGAACCGAACTATATGGACATTGGTTTTCCCCAAACACAATTTCAACCCACTGTTAAAATCTTTGGTCTTTGGCAACAAGCTTGTTTATGGCTGCTTCTATGGTAACAGTGATCATACACCCAATCCCAAATTGCTTGCTGCTCTTTAAAAATCAAATATAGAAGACATTTTCAGGTTATTTTGAATAGAATGAATAAACAATTGACTTGAAACAACCCTGTAACAGAAGCCTCGAGAGCTTCTGGCCTCCGCAGCAGCGGTTAGCGTGACACCTACGCGCTGTGTGACGGTGAGCGCGTGCCAGCGAGCGCGTGGCAGCGATGAATGCCCTTTAACGTAGAGAAACAGACACAGGGGGTCCACGAAGGACTCGGACGCCTTCGCTTTTGTCTTAAATGGACTGAATTCACTGAATCTCATAATGACCAAGCAAAAACATGTTCTTAGACATTTTTTGCAAATGTATCACAAATCAAAAACTGAGGTGTTTTAGTCACAGCCATGGCTGCACTGAATTAAATGTGACTTTGCGTCGTTTCCATTCATTAACTTCCCCTTTTGTTCACCTGATTGTATTCATGTCAATAACCAAATCATAATCTCCCGACATTTTACTGATTCAGTCCAAGGTACAAAAATATGCCTGAAAATGAACGCACTTTTCTTTATATCAGATATTCACTGGAATCAGACTCCCGTTAATGCAGTACGCATCTTACTCACCCGTTTATCTGCTTTATCTGCTGCATCTGCAGCAATGCGCTCAGAGACTTTCTCGTTTTTCTCCTCCTTGTCTTTCTCCTGCAGAGATTAATGAAGAACACAAACGATGTTCAGATTTGTTTGTTGGGGCAAGATTTCATCAGTATGATTATCATTAACTGTCAGTAAGTTGCATTATTTTGTCTAAATTACTTTCTTGGAGTCATTTTAATGAGAGGCCAAGCAGCGTGCGTTTTCTCCTCATCATCGCTCCACTTCCACGTGGGCGTCTGTGGCAGCCAGAGAACACGTCATATACTTTTTATGAAATTTGGGAGTGTTCAACCCTCACAGGACAAAAATGGGCATATGTTTAGAGTAATACCGCCTGAGTACAGCGTGGGAGAAACACGGTTCCACTTCAATCCGATGCTTTGCGTGACTTTACGAATGTGTGTGATTGTTTCTGAGATAATAAATCTGTGATGTCCTACAGGAAGTTGGTCATTTTGAGGTTTTCTGGCTTCTACACCTATACATTTGGTTGCAAAATCTGCATCACAGCATCATGACACCAACATTAACAATCTTTGTATCTGATTTTTTATAAGCGTTACGCTTCGTTCATAACCGACATACAAGTCTGACGATGAAGAACAGGAAGTGAGGTCATTTCTCAGTAACACACTGAAAACTCGGCACATGTTTAGCAAAATGACCTGATATGAACAAACAGGCTTCGAGTTCATCTGTAAACCAGGAGGGCTACTGAAAACAGGAAGTGAGGTAATCTCAGAAATATGGGACTAATAATTACTACATACATCAACAGCTACGCCTCACAGCTAGAAGGTCCTGGGTTCGATCCCCGGGTCACCCAGGGTGCCTTTCTGTGTGGAGTTTGCATGTTCT
>JAQQZX010000021.1:11291420-11307397 GCA_030068355.1 Notoglanidium maculatum
GATGCTGGGATTGGCTCCAGCTTCCCCGCAACCCAGACGGATAAAGCGGTATAGATAATGGATGGATGGATGGATGGGCTTCGTGGCATTTGGAGCAAAAAATCTAGGGACAAGAAATGTTTTGTCTAGAAGATGACATATTTTGGTCGTATGAAAGTAAAAGACAAAGCCAGTGATGTGTCAAATGTTTTGGTTCCAGTCTTTTTCTTCTCTTTTTTGTACCAGTGGTGAAAATATTGGTGAAAATATTACCACCCACAAAGTCCTGTAATGACAGTGACGTAGTACATACTATAAGTACTCAACATGCCATCACTACAGCTCTTTGAATTCAGTTCAATTTTATTTATGTAGCACTAGTTAATAGGCATTTTCCTAAAGCAGCTTTCTACATATCTTGATATTGATGTTGATCCCCAGTGAGCAAGCCAGAGGCATCAGTAGTGAAAAACAAATCTCCCTTAGATGACATGAAAAAGAAACCTCTTTCATAGATGTACACTGTATAGCCAAAGAGTACTGAGTGTTGAAAGGATATTCACCATCAGGATATTTATCTTTAGATCTTTAGTGATCGCTGCAGAATTTTTCATTTTAAATCTGTAGCATCCAAGTGAACTTTATCCACTGAAAATTTATATAAACTGTTTTCAGTCAGTGCAATTTTTAGTCTCCACAGCATCAATACAACAGTTCACCAGAACTCTATGACCATGAACCCTGAGATCTTTAGCTAAGAGAAAAGCCATCTAACACAAAGCTTCACTAAACAAATGTTTTCAGCCTAGGCTTAAACACCGAGACGGTGTCTGAGTCCCCAAATTTAATTGGAAGGCTGTTCCATAACTGTGGAACAAAAAGCTCTGCCTCCTGCTGGAGCTCTCACTAATCTATGCACCAATTTATGCCTGCACCTTTTGATCTAAATACTGTACGTGTGGCGGATCAAAAAAGATCAGGAGTTCATGCAGGTACTGTTGTGCGAGATCATTTATAGGTCAATAGTAGTATTTTATGATCAATCTGACATTCCAGAACAACTCAAATGTTCCTTTGGCAGTGTGCTTAAAATGCATATTTTTCATAACCTCGATTGGATATGTATCATGGTAAAGAATGGTTCAAGAATGTGATGTCACAGTCCCCTCCAAAAGTATTGGAACAACAACACAATTTTCCAAATTTTGCCTCTGTACACCTCCACAATGGATTGGAAAAGAAGCCATCAAGATGTGATCGAAGTGTAGACTTTCAGCTTTCATTCATGGGGTTTAACAAAAATATTACATTTAGGATGCAAATCAATATTTGGATGCAAATCAATCACCACCTAAAGTCAGGAGCCCATGGACATCACCAAATGCTGAGTTTCATGTCTTGACATGCTTTGCCAGGCCTTTATTGCAGCTGCCTTCAGTTGCTGCTTGTTTTTGGGTCTTTCTGCCTTCAGTTTCAGTGCCTTGAGTAAGTAAAAAGCAGCTCAGTTGATTTGACTGACTCTGCAATTTAAAACCATTTCATTTTTTGCCTTAAGAAGCTCTCGGGTTGCTTACACGGTATGTTTCGGGTCATTATCCGTTATCCGTACTGTGAAGCGCTGGTGTACTAGTTTTGCAGCATTTGACTGAATCTGAGCAGAAAGTATAGCTCTATACACTTCAGAATTCATCCTGCTGCTTCCATCAGGGGTCACATCAATAAACACCAGTGACCCGGTTCCCCTGGCAGCCACACATGACCATGTCCACCATGTTTGACAGAAGATGTGGTATGTTTTGGATCATGAGCCACAACAAAAAATCTTGTTCCAGAACCGGTCAGGGTTTCTATCAAACTCTAATCTGGCCTTTCTGATCTTGAGTGTTACCAGTGTTTTGCACCTTGAAATAAACCCTCTATAATGCATTCATGGAGGTGTCTCTTGATTGCAGACTTTCACGATGACATGTCTACCTCTTTGAGAGTGTTCTTGACTTGGCTAGAAGGTTGTGAAGGTTGTTTTTTTTTTTTTGTTTTTTTTTTACCAAGAAAGAATTCTACAATCATCCACTTTAGTTGTCATCCTGGTCTTCCAGGCCTTTTGGTGTTGCTGAGCTCATTAGAGCTCACATTCTTTTTAATAATGTACCAAAGTGTTGATTTGGCCTCTCCTAAAGTTTCTGCTCTCTCTAAGTTTCTTCAACACCATTCAACCAGCCTGGCTGGGGAGCAAACTGTCTGCTATGCAGGTTCATGCTCCCCTAGTTGCATGGATTTTGGATTATCTGACAGTATGTACGACTACAGGGATGTAAGTCTGACACGGTGCTGTGTAGCACAGGAGCACCTCAGGGAACTGTTCTATCACTGTTCCTCTTCATCCTATACACATCTGACTTCCAATACAACACGGAGGGCTGCCATCTGCAGAAATTCTCAGATGACTCAGCAATAGTCGGATGTATCAAGGGTGGGGACGACTTGGAATACAGGATGGTTGTGGACAGTTTTGTGGACTGGTGTGAGCTGAATCAGCTGGAGCTCAACATCCAAAAGACCAAAGAACTGGTGGTGGACTTGCGAAGATCACAATCTCCTGTCACTCCCCTGTCCATTAGAGGGGTAGATGTGGAGATTGGACTGCATATTGAGAGATCCCATGAACAGCCGCCAAATGCAAATTCAACATCGGAATCAACTCCAGAACTTATATCTCCTTAATTTGCCAAAAAAAACGAGGAAACAGACAATAACTGGCCATGAAACCATTTATCAGTCAACTGTTCCATTACTTTTGAGCCTGTGAAAATGAAGGGATTATTGATGTTTTTTTCCAAATCCATTGTGGTGGTGTACAGAGGCAAAATTCTGAAAATTGCGGCAATGTTCCAATACTTTTGGAGAGGACTGCAAATTGGATTCACACATTAATATATACAAATTAAGTTGTAGTTATGGTGATGCTGTTTTCTATGTGCTGAAGATTTTATAGGTTTTGTTAATGTTTTGCTAGCTATTTATTTGAATATGCACATAGGTTGTTGTCGTGAAGGACACTTTACCTGTGTTTGAAATGTATTTTACTAACTCAAACTCACTTTCAGTAACTTCACTTTATCCTGATCAGGGACGCAGATCAGATCCAGAGCCTATCCCAGGAATGCTGGGCATGTGATGATGTGACACCAGTCCATCGCAGGGAAAAATGTATATTAACTTGTGTTTATTAGTAGGTGTAATATCAGAGCAACACAAATAGAAGAGTCATGGAATCACTCAGTAGTTGCAGTACCATGCCGCAAGATGTCGCCAAAACAAACGGAATAATATATCTGGGAACCAGGGATACAAGAAAGTATATGCAATCAATCGTTTGGTTAATTTAGCCAGTTGGTGAATGCCAAGTATTTCTACATGTTGTAATGAATATTATACCAGTAGCAGTTGGCAGCAGATTAATGCTTGCATCTTGTTCTACTGCACCACTTTTGTAGTCCTGAAACAAGGCAAGGTGAACAACTATCAGGGGACCTTGGGTTCATTTAAAGGAATCATGTAGATTATTGTAAATATAATTTATGAAATATTAAATATTTTAACAAGATATATTAGACATTTAGTAATGACTTGTTATGCTGTGTTCTACACATACAGTACTGGTCAAAACTTCTAGGTACCCTATTTTTTTTTTAGAAGATACTTTGCTGTAGATTTTTATTTTATAAATTCTATATTATTGAGTCAGTACAAAACATTATACATTTCCAAACATTAGTCTTCCAGCACAAACTTAAAGATACTATGAATGCCAAATGACATAAATGTAAATGTAAAAATGAATGCCCTCCTCTTACCCCTCCCTCTCCAAGCGCGTATTAGATAGCGGCATAGTGCCCGTAGCATACTTCCAAGTACTTACTGTCACACTCCCTTGCTTTTTCTGTGCTAAATAATAAATAAAACATTTTTCTAAATTTGTTCTCCAGATCCAGCAAACACTGATTCCTCTTCTTTCTTCTTCCTCGTCTTCCTTTCTTCTTCTTTGTCGTCCTTCCGGTGCTTCCTTCCGGATTCACGCTGCCGCTTGTAAAAACGTGAAACGTGGAAGGCGCTCTCTAGAGGTTTGTCCGTTCTGGGCTACTGTAGCGGTGCAACATGGCGGCTCCGTAGAGGTGGACCCGCTCCCTGTGTAGGTATAAAGGGCTCGCTCTAAACTTATGCAAACAAAACGATTCAGAGTTACAGCTAATTATACACTAATGAGGACATATGACATTGCCTCAACATACACCTATTAGTTGTAATTGCAGTATACAGTGTGACCCAAATGAGGACGGGTTCCCTTTTGAGTCTGGTTCCTCTCAAGGTTCCTTCCTCAGGAAGTTTTCCTGCCGCCGTCGCCGCAGGCTGCTCATTCGGGAGATACATAGATAAATGTATAGATTCATAAGTTTATACTGCTTTGTGACAATGTCTGCTGTTAAAAGCGCTGTACAGATACAAACTGAATTGAATTGAATTGCATATGTATGAATTCCTTATGTATATTATGGAAAACATTTCTGCTAATAGATTCCCTCAAAATCCTACACAGTGGACCTTTAAATGTTACAGAAAAATGTTTGTATGTCAGTAAAGACAGCATGCAACGTAAGAGACCACTTTTCAGACAAAAATAAAAAAAAAACAAAACCAACATAACGAAGGCTCCTGGGTTTTGCTGCAAAAATAAGAAGCAGATGTGACAGTCAGAGTCTCCAGAAGACCTGTGGCAGATTCTGTTAAACCTTACCACTCGTTTCCTCATCAAACTGCACACGTTGTGTCGAAGACTACTATTCACTCTCCACAGTTCCTGCACTCCTTCATGCACATGCAGGTTTCTTCTTGCACTGATGGTGTGAGTGTGAGGCAGAGGAAGTCTCCAGCGGGGGAGGCGCTTTCTGCATGCTTTATCGCCTCATGTGTGCAGCAGGAGCTTTGTGCCTCAGCCCCCGGACTGTGTGAGAGTGGCTGGGTGCTGTTTCTGCTCATTTTCTCCTTACTTTGATTAGCTTTATTACATTCTTATTCCTCTTGGAGTGGACGACTATGCAACTCGCTCAACGTTTTTTGGGATTTATTATCTGTCGTGAAACTTCTTTCCAGATGAGATGAGATGAGATGAGATGAGATGAGATGAGATGAGATGAGACAGCCTGTTGGAGTGGTTGGGATGCAGTGCTCATGTCTGGACGCAGTAAACGCAGATCTAATACAGCATAACCAAAGGCAAGTATCACACTGAATCACCTACGTTATAGAGCTGAAATGAGAGAACTTATCTACACTGATGCTGTCTTATTAAAGGTAGGCTGGTGCATTTCACTGTTTGGATCTGACTTGCCCCGTGTTATGCATCACATCGGATACGAATGAAAGTATTTCTCTTAAACCTCACAATCTCTTCTGCTTGTGTTAAACTCCTTACTGTAATTAATTATACTCCTTTTTTTTTGACAAGTCAGAAATGAAATTTTCACTGAATTCAGAGTGCACATGTTTATGGAGATCCGGGTGTAACTGCTAAGCACCTGGCTGCATCTCACTCATGTAGTCTGAAAGCTGAATCACTGCTTGGTAAGGCTCAGTGTGCGATTGGCTAAAGAAGCTCAGTGTGTTCACGGAGGCAACTTTACTGGCATGTAAATACTGGCGGATAAAATACTTAGTTTTAAACGCCTTTTTCCTCACTGATCCCCAGCCTCTGTCCGGTCCGCACTGCGCATGCGCTAATGTCACTACGCTCGAGTATCTCCGTTTGTAAATAAGGGTTGTATATGAAAACACCTTTATGAATGAACCATATCAGTCGTGTTAAAGTGGACCTGAGAGGGAACTTATTGCAAATGACCTCTTGGTGTTCATGACACAAGTGGACTCTAAAGGGGACTTGGTTCTCTTTCTGAATCTTTTAGCAGTTATTAGATCTCAGACCACTAGTTATTAACTTTACCAGAGTGTCATAGCTGTGGGGAGTGTCATTCAAAATGGCCGAGTGGTGTAGATAAAATACACAATATACACTATATTACAATTAAAATAAATATACAGTAACTAATATATAACACCCATCATTGAAACATAGTTGTACTGTAGCGTAGTTGCTCGTGCCACGGTTTCTAACAGTGTGCGCGTTATCTTGCTGTTAAAAGCCACTGCCATCAGCAAATACAACTGCCTCGGCCTGTGTCAAACTGATGTCCACATGAATGGCCTGACCCAGTGTTTCCAGGAGAGCATTCCACAGCGCATCATGCTCCCTCCACTGGCTTGTCTTCTTCCCATAGTGCTCCCTGGTGCCATCACTTCACCGGGTAAACAGCACACATGGACATGGCCGTGCACGTGATGTAAAAAGAAAATGTGACTCGACAGATCAGGCACCATCTGTCCAATTGCTGCCTAACACTGCTGTCTTTGTTGTGGACCTGCACTAACCCATGCAAAGCCATTAGGGTTTTTTTAATTGACTTAAATTCTGTGCAGTGACATAAAACTGGAGCTATACACTTACAGCAAAATGCAAATTCTTCATATATGAAGCAAACTATGAAGTGGACTTGAGCTACAAACGAGCCATACACAGACTGCCTCTGGAGGTGGTCTAGTGGGTCCCTCCAGAGAGGTCTGAGTTCATTTGTTGAGTTCGCATTGACAAAAGAAACCCAAAAAAGCTGAGCCATCTAGAACACTTAAATCACTGAAACAGACCAAGTGTGAAAACACCCTAGCATACAGTATGTGATGCAAACCCTGCAATGTCTTTAATGTGAAAGGCGATGTATATTTTGATCTATAAAACTCAATAAAACAACTCAAGTTACTAAAAGTCAAGTCAAGTGAGCTTTATTGTCATTCCTCTCCTCACAGACAGACGTAATGTTAGGAATGAAACCTGTGACTTTTTGGCTCATAGCCTGACTAATATTACAAAATGCCATAACTGAATTCAGGAAAGGAAGCAGAAGCAGGACAAGAGAGTTGCTTCACGAGCTAGGCTACGGGCTAGGCTACGAGCTAGGCTATGGGCTAACCCCGTATCAAACGAATATGAGACTAGATCAGAATTTTTTTCAAAACTAGATCAGAATGTTAACTTACAACATGGCGCATTTTGTGTCAGACCACCCAAATTTTAGGTTAGCAAAAGTATTGGACCAGATAGTGGTAAAGTTAATTAAGGTAAATAATACGTAATATTTGGTTGCATAGCCCTTGCTTGCAATAATGGCATTAAGCTGCTGACCCCACCGACATCACCAAACTGTTGCATTCTTATTTTGTGATATTTTTCCAAGCTTGTTGAGCAAAAATGTATAGCAAAAACAAATGAACTGGCCTTGGTGTTCCAATACTTTCAGAGGAGACTGCATCTCTCATCTCCCTTGTCTTCACGTTCCATTAATCTTTTCTTTACATTTGGGGATTTGGAGTTATTATTAAATTATTAAATTAAATGACTGAATCACACATTTTTTCATGGACAAAGTTTGCATGAACTGAATGAAACAAGATGGTGGACAGTGAGTTTGACACTTGTATTGAAGCATTAGCTCTTAACAGCCAGCGTTAGTGAGCTAGTCAGTACACTTGTCAGATTGTGTGCCCTGACTTATCTTTACATATGTTATAGCACTCAGTCTCACTGTGAAATGGGAGATCATTTTATATGATTCATGGTGTGGAAGCTTGAGTCATTGGAATGCTAGCCACCCTGTTGCCCCAACATGTGATAGACATTATTAAGCTTTAGCAGTTTAGGTAGGCCCTTATGAGTGGCTCCATCACTTGCAGACAGGAAATTATTCTCAGAAATTATACCCAGATTTCCACTACTGCCCTCACTTGTGGTTGGAACATGCTGGGAATCTTTCCACAGGAAGACTCATTATTACAGATGAGTAAAAAGGCATGAGTTTTGCCCCTTGACATGGTGGGCAGACTGATGCCCATGTTTTAACATTTCAGGAATACTAGGACCATAGCACTAGGACTTTGTACACTGGGAGGTTTTTAAGCTCATAGCAGTGTTTCCGCTCCTGAAATGCGCTAGGTTCCCTCAATCTGCCACACTCCTCAGGATACAGATGTGGGATCTCCTCATTGTGAGCCTCACAATACTGCTTTATATGGACGGAATGTCATTGTAGACAGCCTTTTTGAATCACCTTAGCAAAAACTGGGAGAACTACAAAAACTTCATGCCTTGGATGCAAAGGCAAATTGGATGCAAATTGCTAAGGTTCCAACGTTATGGGTCTCATAGACCCTGGTGACTGACTGCAGTGTACTACAAGGATAAAATGTTCATTACCATGTGCAGCATATTCTTACATATCCAGTACACACACAACGTCTGTCTAAGCAGAGTTTTTGGCCACCAGATAAAAGGTCATGCTCGTGGCCAGTGAATGGGCAAGAATGGGCCACACCACAGGAAGTATTTCATCCTCATTGACTCTGCTGGGACTGTGTGTTTGTGTGCTGCAGCCACCTGGGCATCACCACGCACCTCTCCACATTAACATAAAACCTGTGTTTGTATGAACTGCTGCTGCATTTTACTGCATATCGGATATTTACAATCTTAGTGCTAGCCTTGTGTGTGACAATCGTGCCCGGATTTTTAAAGAGCGGCATGGCTTGCCTTAGTGCATTTACTGAAATAATATTGCTTTATTGTCAATTTCCCATTGCACCAAATGTGATCAGTATAAAGGCTTCACAGCAGGCAACTGCATGCCCCCTGGATAGGATGGGAAGCCCCCTGCTGTGAAGCTGCTCTGGATTCAGAGCTGATCAGCTTTGTTACAGTATTTTAAAAGTGATGAGTTTAGTATGCCGAAATATTGTGGGTCAGCATGCAGACTGTGGCTCACAAATTCACATGGTCTTGCCTATAGTTTGATAGTTGTTTTTCTTACGTAGTTATATAGCCAGTTCTAAGTGAGGAGTAAATTATTTTTAAAGAGGTTTGGTTGTTTCCAGAAGTACATTAAAAACAAATAGGACTGGGATATTTTCATTTTCCTGGTTCAATAACATTTGATTCCGAGTTTATTATGTATCATGTACATGTATCACAATGGCTTTTTTTCATGGCTTTATAGCGGAACAAATTCAGGTTTTTCTGTCAAAACTGGAGTAACAGCTTGGGTACTGTTCAAGTTAAAGTGCTTTGAGACAATGTTTAGGATGAAAATGTCTCAATTTTGTGGAAGAATCAGGAAGATTAGGTATTTATCAACTGATTTTTTTCCAAATTGAACTACCGCACCTTATAGGCCATAGCGCAGAACTAACCAGCGAGACTGAATAACTGACTTGACAGATCACCATATAGTGGTATAATATGGTTGTGCTGTTTTCCTAGATTTATGTTTTTTTGGGAACATATCAAATTTTTTACATTTTGTCTCTGTACACCACCACCACCACAACAACAACAACAACAACAATAATAATAATAATAAAATTAAAAAAAAAAAGTATTATTGCTTATAGTTTATTATTGAGTTATTTTTCATATCTGTACAAGTCATTCATTCTTATGTCAAACAAATTCTATAACATATAACTATAAAAAAAACAACATATGTGATTATACAAATTTACTGTGCAACATAATCTACTGTAATTAAAGGCTAAAGTATTTTACCGTGTCAGTTTAACATTGTTGTAATGCTAGATTTGATTTCATGATTAAAAAAAGTAATGCTAAAAAAGCAATGCACAACCCTCAATCTCCACTTCATTGTGTATACATTCCATATAGGTCACTTTGTATAGACGTACAGTTAGTGAATGGAGCTCTTCTGTTTCTCTGAACAATATGTCGTAAAGGGACCACCACATGACCGCAGCATGGATCATGCTCATTAACCATGACACTGACATGACAGTCTGTGAGGTGCTGGTATGAGTGTATCCAACCAAGTCATATATTCTCAATGGTGGTCCCATTCCACTGATGGAGAGAGTAAATGGAGGCTGATACCCTGTGCAGAGATAAACATCTACCCTTCATCTCCAAACATTTTCTATACAAACATCTACAAACCACTGTTTGTAGCTCTTGTAGCTATTTTACAAACATAAAATCATTATTTCAGGTAAAAAACATATACTAATTACTCTTAAAGTGTACTGAGTTTTAAAGAGATTTTTTTCCCTCATATATCAAAGCTATTTTGGAAGCTATTTACAATTTTTTCTTCATCAAACGGTGCTTTAATTGAAAGCATGCATTCACATTTAACACAAAAGTCCCATTACATGGAATGTGACCTTGAATAAATCAATGACTTTGGTGGAATTTACACTTTAAACAGTTAAGCTTGTTTATCAGCTGCATCTTTTCTCTATTAACACTGTGTTCTGGGAGACTGCTGCTGATTCTTCGCACGAACAGCCAAAAGTATCTGCACGCTGAGTTCCTCAGAACATCTAATCTTTTCTATGGACTTTTCCTATGGTTGTAGTTTGCTTTTCGGGGGGTTATTTGGGTTGTCTATTATGAGAAACCACTCAACACTGAGCCCTCTGTCTTTTCAACCAGTCATGAAAGAAATGCTGAGAAATTATATGTGAAAGTGAAAGTATAGTAACCTCTTACAGATAGCATCTTAGTTAAAAGTGTAAGTATTCAGCCATTTAGGCTTTTATGTACTCAAGTGAAATAAAAAAAATAGTACTCAAGTATTAAAAAGAATCTCTGTAATTTTGCTTGTCATATGCATGACCAATGCTACATAGTTTGATAATAAATCAATCTGAAGCAAAATAGGTAAATAACTAATTACTATTAGCTAGAATTTGACTTGCCGCCTGGGCAATTTGTTAGCCCCTGGAATTATTGTAGGTCTAACCTGGCATTATGACAGAGTACAGGCCAACATAGTTAAATACACTCATCAGTCACTTAAATAGAACACCTGTACACCTACTCATTCATGCAGTTATCCAATCAGCCAATCATGTGGTAGCAGCACAATGCATAATATCGTGCAGATACAGGTAAAGAGCTGAGGTAATGTTCACATTAAACATCAGGATGAAGAAAAAGTGTGATCTCTGTTACTTGTGGCATGGCTGTTGGTTCCAGATGAGGTTTGAATATTTCAGAAACTGCTGTGACTGAGTGGTCTCAAAAGGTGCACTTTTATATCCACTGTATGAGTTACTATATCCTTCCTTGAAGCTTGAACCAATCAGACCATTTTCCTGTGATCTCTCTTATCAACAAGGCATTTCCACCTGCAGAACTGATGCTCACTCCATGTTTTTTTGTTTTTTGCACCGTTCTGTTAAACTATAGAGAAGACTGTTGTGTGTGAAAATCCCGCCCCAGTTCTAGTTCGTGAAATACTCAAACCAGCCCATCTGGTACCAACAACCATGTAATCGTTAAAGTCACAGAGATCACACATTTTCTTCATTCTGATGTTTGATGTGAACATTAAAGGAAGTAAAGGAAGTCTTTTCTTACTCTAGCATATTGAAATGTTTTTCTGAGGTAGGGCCAGCGGCACAAAACCTCTAATTTGACACTGCAGTGCAGTGGCTTATCCAGCTTCAAATGTACCCAGATAGCTTTAGTGCCAACTGCATTGTGTAGCATGAGAACGACATCGCAGATGGCAATTTAGCATGATTCTTGATCGTTATTGCTACAGTGATAAAGGTGATTGGATGTTAAACTGAAAAGATTGGATGCTAATAATTGGATGAGTGCATTTATTTGATATATAACATGCAGTCATTTGGCTGGATGAGAGAAGAAGAGCCCTTTGCAATTTGTAATGAGTACTTTCAAGGTCTGAATAAATATGTAAAAGGTACTAAGAGTTCAGTCGCACCTTGTTTTCATAACTTATTCATGGAAGACGTTATACCACTATGCATAAATACATAAATGTATGTATGTAAAAATGCATTTGCGCTTAGTTTCTGTTATAACATTTGACCTTCCCTTCCTTTTTAGAGCCAGCGAGTTGGAAGTATGAGAACCCAGAAGGCCCAAACCCAGGCTTTAGCCTCATCATCCTCTCAGCGTTTTCCATGCTTCAAGCTGAGATCCAGGAAGAATAAAGGAGGGTTAGTCCGGGGTAAAGTGCGCATCCGCTCCATGCCAGGGGCATTCCTGGTGCTGGGGATGATAGTGGTTATTGTAGGCACAACACTGGCGGTGGTGGGGTATTGGCCATACCGAGTGCAAAGATCAGCAGGAGGTTCAGTGAGTAAGAGCCCCTCTCAGGGATCCAATTGGAGCCTTGGAGCCAAAGGGCTGTTCTCAACGGCGACCCTGATCCACACTGACAGGATGAAACTACTAGGTCCTGTTATTATGGGAGTGGGACTATTTATTTTCATCTGTGCTAACACAGTACTATATGAGAATCGAGACAAAGAGACTCAAATTCTGCTGTCTGAGATGCAGAGTGTGATGTGTACCATGTCTTCTGTGCCTTCAGCAGACTTCACCCAAGTAAACTCGCTGATCAGGCACTACCACTGGGTTGGCAGCCTGCCTGCAGCCCACTTGAACATCTTGTGCCTTAAAGACCTGGCCTCCTCTGATCCATTGCTGCAGGCCAAGACCACAAAAGAAGAGAGAGCTTCACTTCAGGCAGAAGTGATCCACACTGAGGTCCTTCATCATCAAGAGTCTTTATTCATCTCCTCTATTCATTTATCAGACTCTTGCAACTCCAGCAAAGGAGACCTCAGCACTTACCTGGATGTAGAGAAGGGAGATGACTCTGGACACCATCCCCAGCCAGAGCGTCACTGTATCCTCAACAAATACCTAACTTCGTCCTTTATGTGTATCCCAGAGGGGGAGGACTGGGAGTTCAGCATGGTCCCTCCAAGGCGCGCCCATAGTATGAGTTATAGAACTAGCTCACACACATTGTCTAAGCCCTTAGTGCACTTGGAGGAACGAGCAGTGCAGAATACAAGTTGCCTTAAACAGTTCCCACAATCATGCATTTCTGAGGCATGTGTGAATCAGCCAGGGATTAGCGCAAAATCTCTTGACTTGGACCTTGTACCTGTGGAGGGTCAGAAGCACCACAGCTGGCCTTGACCTGATCATGGATATGCTAAGATGCATCTCAAGCTAGAAAACAATCCAGTCATCTGGAATGGCTTTCACATTGGGTCTGACTAATCTCGTTGCCCAATCACAGCAATTTGCCAAAATGCAGCAGATTTTGCTTGTGGAGTATGAAGACATGCTGTGGTCAGCACTTTGAATTGTGCAGTCCATTACAGGATCTATAAACAGACCTGGTGGACAAACCAACAGTTAAATGTATTGAATAGGAAATGTAGCAATGCGTCACCAAAGAGGACTTGACAAATATCCCCAAATTTTGTGTTCATTTGGACAACAACAAAAAAGACTCAGTTTTCCAGGACCTTTTAAATAGCATAGAGCACAGTCTCTGCTGTATCAGTACTAACCTCCCTGACAGGGTTTTAGACTGATTTAGACTGATGCGTTTTGGATAGAAACTACAAACTTCTGTAAGTTACTCTGGATAAGGATGTCTACCAAATGCTATAAATGTAAATGTATCAGTTTGAAAATTATAGATATGATATAAAAAGAGCTTTCCATAGACTTGTGTGCTGACTACTCAACACTATAAATAGACAGGACTGTTTATCTAACCAAATACAAAGAGGAAAACTGTATGTTTTGGTAGACTATCAGGTTGTTCATAAGAAAACTGTATTAGTTTATTAGGAGGAACATTTGATCTCATCCAGTACCTTTGATCGTAGCATTCATGACCCATAGACCATACTCCTGAAGCTACTCCTCTCCCTACCACACACAGAGCAGAGTAGAAGTGGAAGATAAATTATCATATTGACTTTGTTATTAAAGTACATTAACTTTATTTTATAAATTGTTGTTAAATGGTTAGTTCTTCTTCAGTATCTGTTTTATTGAAACTGTGTAAAACATTTTTTTCTATTCAACACAGAGAAGTTCGCAGATCTGTTAGAAATATATTTGGAGAGCTCACTTCATCAGCTCTATTTTAAAATATTCAGAGTAAAAAATTATTTGTATAGTGGTTTTAGCAATAGACATTTATATAAGGCAACTTTACAAAAATCCAGATGTAGATTTAGATTACTGATGAATTACATGAGGGACAAATGGTATCTTTGGGGGTTTAAAAATCATTACTTATCTACAGTTGTTAACTATAAAGTCTAACAGTACGGAGTGTGTTGAAGGTCCTGGAATAAGCACAGGTAAATCTTTAGGATTACAGCAGTTCTTAGGTAGCATCCATGTGAGAGTCTCCACTGAAGAAATGGTGAAACTTGGGCATGAAATGATTTTCAGAGAAAATTAAGAGTCAATACTAAAACCCCATTTATGCTTACCTGTGACAAGTATGTGCTACAATCTCTAGACTTTAACACATGACTTTGCCTGCACGTGCATAATCAACTGCAACAAGAGCGGCGTCTCCTGCGAAGTTTATGTGCAGCTGGAGGATTAAAAGTGACATCTGCTAGATCGGAGCCAAACGTTCCTGCTGAACTGTAAGATTTAACAATTTTTCTGATGAGCTCTGTCTCGCTTAAAACTTTCTGCCGTCATCATGATTGTTGTCATGAATTGTCTCAAATCAAAAAGTAGAAACTAGAACTTGAAAAACTAATCTAGAAAACCCACAAGATTGGTAGACATAACAGAGCTTTCGGTAGGTTTGAGGGCCACATTAGAGATTTTTGCGAAGCAAACACTGACTGTAAAGCGCATAGACATACTTTCAAGCAAGTTTAATCCAGACGTTAGAAAAAAGGGTTCTTCAAGTGATCTTTAAGGTTTCACTGGATAATTAAGTATGCTTATCCTCTTAGTTCTTGGAACCCTTTCTAAAGGGGAAATCTGTTCTACATAGAATATTTAAGGGCTGTTTAAGAGGGACAAATCATGTTCTAGCTGGTTATTAACTGTTAGGCGTAACAGGAGAACATGCAGCATTTCTCAGTTGCTTTTCTCAATATTTCTCGTATTGGTGTATGTTCATGTGTTTTCAGGCGGTAAAACTGTAGACATATTCCTAAAGCAGTTCTAACAGTTTGTAGTTATTGCATGCAGTAAAGTAGGGATATGAGTACATTCTCCCTCCAGTAGGCAGAGCTTAATTAAACTCTCCCATCTGCTGGGAGAAGGTCCAATCAGCTTTGTTTACATGTCCATCTCTCTGCCCGTTGTTGTGTGTGTTCTGTATTCTGCATGTGTGTTTTGATTGTACACTAAACAACATCTGTGTTCTGATGGATGGTACCTGTGCACCAACCTCTGACCTGAATTTCATCTCTGTGTTCCAAACAAAGGCAAAACAACAACAACAACAACAACAAAGAAAAGAAGTGCTTATCTACCTTTTATATATAATTTTTGTGGTTGTTACTTACACTTTTGATAATTGTGTAAACGGTTAGATGTGATGATGCCGTCCTATATTCACTTCACAGTGAAATGTGTTATGTCACTCACAACATGACATGCAATAAAGTCTGTCAATGCATCAACTTGGTAAATGTGTCCGTTCTATTTCAGTTACAGATATGTAGCGTGGAGTAAGAGCTCTCTCACGTTCTTCAGAGAAATCACCACCGTCTGTTTGGTTTTGTATGTCATTGCAGAAACTAAAACAGCTGATCGGTATATATATTGCATGAGAGACCGGAAAGGCGGCGTCACGGTGGTGCAGTGGTTAGCACTGTCGCCTCACAGCAAGAAGGTCCTGGTTCGATCCCCGGGTCACCCTTTCTGTTCGATCCCCTCTGCCTTTCCGTGCGGAGCTTGCATGTTCTCCCCGTGCATGTGTGGGTTTCCCTCTGGGTGCTCCGGTTTCCTCCCACAGTCCAAAGACATGCAGATTAGGTCAACTGGCTACTCTAAATTGCCCATA
>JAQQZX010000021.1:11346921-11365679 GCA_030068355.1 Notoglanidium maculatum
GGTGTGAGAGAGAGAGAGAGAGAGAGAGAGAGAGAGAGTGGGTGTGAGTGAGAGAGAGAGAGAGAGAGAGAGAGATGCGGTGTGAGGGAGAGAGAGAGAGAGAGAGAGAGATGCGGTGTGAGAGAGATGAAGTGTGTGCGATGTGGTGTATGAGAGATGCGGTATGTGTGTGAGATGCGTTGTGTGTGTGTGTGAGATGCGATGTGTGTGTGTGTGTGTGTGTGTGTGTGAGTGAGTGAGTGAGTGTGTGTGTGTGTCCCGCTTATTCCCGTGTCTTGTCTAGTATCATCTCCGCTCAATGAGCAACACGCAGCACTAATCACAGCAAAGGAAAGCACGGTGAATATAAACACTCATCCCAAACGCGCACATTAAGCCCGGAACGGATGGCGCGAGGCGGATAATCTCCCATTCATAAACCCGATCCATCAGCAGCTGCCTGCTGAACACAATGTCTGAAAATGGCGCCTAATGTGGAAAAAAATGTCAACAGAATCCCTTCCATCATCCCATCACACAATGCCCTAACCCAGCCTGATGCCCGCTCCGACTTACCTCGCCTTTAAATTCATCTAAGTGGAAAAGCAAGTCACACTGAACTTAAAAAAAATGTTTCCTTTAAGAGTTTCAGATGCGCGAGCCCAGGTGTAAAAAGATCTTAACCCTTTTTTCACACACGGTGTTTTGGTTCTAGTAAAAACAGGGCATTACGTGGACAATGACGTATTGTACTTAGTAGTAGTAACCAATGAAGGGCGAGCAGGAGCAGGAATCATCCAATCCGAGTCCGAGCTCTGCCTGCAGCAGCAGCATCCTGAGCAGGGATACAGAGAAAGGGCTTACTTACCTTTCATACCGCTGAGCTGTTCTGATTGGTCAGTAGGTGTTCATTAATTTTATAACAGCAGTTATGACAGTAGTACAGCTGCAAATCACAGCTTCATTTATTTTAATGTGCCCGTTCGAAGATTTTGTCGTTTCTATAGCAACAGCTCATTTACACGGACTTACAGCATAATCATAAACATGAACATTAAAAACGTGCATAATTGTTAATATATAAGCAGATGTTTATTGGACATGTCCAGAAGGAGTCTCCAGTGTGAGCGCTGTGTAACAGCAGAACTAGGTAAAGCTGGAACTTGAAGTTTTCCCACATCTTCAGGACAGAGGAGTTTACACTTCTTTGTGTTTTCTCAGTAACATGACAAGATGTGGGCTTTTCATTTTATTATTTTGGTTTTTGGTTCATTAACTTCGAAAGAGAAAAAAGAGGATGGTTAGGGAATGACTGTTTATAGCTACTAAAACGTAAGTCAGACCAGGAGCTAACTTGTCTTACTGACATTTCTCAACATGTAACTATAAATAGTTAAAAATTACTTATTCACTTTCAGTAGCCATTTTATTTTCCTATTACAATGCAACCTGTTGTGCTTTATTCCTTATTTATTTTTTACCATTTGCATATTATAAAGCAAATAAACTGAACTCTATGAACTGCATTGCAACAAGGCAGTAATCAAGTAAATAACACATCACTTGAAGAACAGCCAATTATCTCTTTTATTAATTATGGTGATTAGTACCACAGACAGTGCATTATTGTCCTAATATATATTTTAAAAAATGACTTGTATTTATGTAGCCTAACACCCTTTATAAAGGTTACACCTTGTTTGGTGGGATAGAAGAAAACAGAACATCCCCTCCTATTAGGCCTAACGATGAATAGCTTTTGGGAGGGAGGGGTAAACATCACATGCAGGCTTTTTGTCTTACACTGATTTGTCTTCCATGAGTTTAATGTAGACTGTTAATAAGACAGTTGTTCTATTTTTATTTTTATTTTTCATGGACCCTCTTAGCAAACCTATGTACTTTTCTCAAGTATTACTGAAACTGAAAATTCATGGACCTTCTCGGTAATTTATGAAACTAAGCCACCCTAGTCCATCTATAAAAATATTAAGATTACCATTGAAATGTGTATAAAAGTATTTGGCTATTTATTGCAGCCATGTAGTTTTTTATTCATTCTTTGTTTATTCATTTCTTGAGTTCTTGAAGTTTGTGATAAACCCATACAATATTAGTGAGCAGTCAGTAGTATTTAAATTTACCTCCAGGCTATCAGACAATGGTTTGACTTTTGACACGTGCAGCTTTTCACCAGACTCAGTTGAGGAGCTAACAAAGAACGACTTACAACGTTCATTAGATCTCTGATAATGCAGGCTTCCTGGAAACATTCGCAAAACAGGCTTATACACCCTTCTTTAAGTTGCTTGGTATTCACTGGCATTCACCGTAATTATGAAATGAGGTGGCAGATCCTTTGGATTTGATGATTAATTTTTATGATGCAGATATTTTCTTTTATGGGAGGCAAAGGAGACATGTAATCCTGTGTGAATCGTTGGTAAATTCAGCAAAAGACAGGAAAAAGAGAGAACTATATAAAATGGCATTTGAGATTTGTAATGAGTACTTTGAAGGTCTTGAAAGTGCTTTGAAAATAAAATGTAAGCGGTAAAAATATTTTCTTGTAAATTTACCTGAGTAAAAGTACAAATATTCAGATTCAATAGTACATGAGTAAAGTACAAATTATTACTTAAGTATAGTATAATTATGCAAATATTTTCCACTCCTTCACAGTTTACCAGAAAAGAGACATTTAACTAGCAAGGAATCAGAAACCTCTTCTTTTTAACAAGTGTATTTTTGTTTTTGTTTTTAACATTGTACTTGTCCTATGGAGAGTTATACTTTATTTATTGTGTTTAAACATTTACTGAAATTCTTTATGGATCAAAATCAATAAACTGCTCATTTTTATTGTGATTTTGAAATGCTTGGAATGGGTGAAGAGTCCCCATGTGGGATAAAATTTGGTGTTCAGTAACTAATGTTCAGAGGTGTCCCTGGTGATGGGGAGTGAGGAGTAATTGGCTGCCTCATGGCCAGTTGGTGCTCGGGATGTCATTGGGCAGACGTAGGAAGGGGAGGGACTCTGGGGGAGAGAAACTGCCGTAAATGATCTGTGAATGGAAATGAGGAGACGAGGCTAAAGAGTCTGAGCACTTCTCTTCTGTTCTCCTGATCTCCTGGGACCATGGCTGTCTGGTTGCTCCTGTCATTTCAGATTACCAGACGGTGCACCACCTGCTCCTTTCATTAGTGGAGGGATTTTCGGGGGGGGTGTGCAGCAAGGGCGTGAAATCAAGAGAAAAAAAATAATTGTACAAAAGTAATTGGACAACTGGCTGTTAGCTGTTTCATAGCTTGATACGTGCTAGTCATATAAATATATACAGTATTTATTTATTTATTTATTTATTTATCAATCACGCAGCAGTTATTCCTGGTCCACTGATCTGATGTTCCAAGAGCACTGATGTTTAGTCACCATGTGTATCACTCTGATTGTCTATGATTGCTA
Organism: Notoglanidium maculatum; assembly: GCA_030068355.1. Taxonomy (NCBI): domain Eukaryota; kingdom Metazoa; phylum Chordata; class Actinopteri; order Siluriformes; family Auchenoglanididae; genus Notoglanidium; species Notoglanidium maculatum. The sequence continues at coordinate 11,350,367 of JAQQZX010000021.1, forward strand.
TATAAAATTACAATTCTAGTAACAGCTCATTATACTGAAACTGTTACTACTGTCAGTCAGTCTGTGTGTTACCATGGCAACATGCAACACTCTATCCAGCTGTCGTTTCTTTGGGAACTATTTTCGGCAACAGAGCAAAAAATAAACAATATATTTAGTCATAAATGTCAGTTACTTGAAATTAATTTCTTGTATATACAGTAGAGCTGATGTATAAAAGTAATATCACACTCACAGTCATGCCGCTGTACCGAATATCAGTACAGCTGTGATTCTTCCTCAGGACTTGCTTATGTTCATGTGATATTCTTTAATAGATGAATCAATGACTTAAACAGCATATACAAAGACACTGTGAGACAGTATTTATAAATAGCCGACAATAGACAGAAATGTAATCAACATCTGGTCACTGTGTCTACAGAGATGTCCTTGGAGGTCCAATCTGCACACTTATTGCTCTGACTTCATGTGGCAGCTGTACATGGCATTGTAGATGTGTATACAGGAAGGAGGTATACTCATGGAACACCATCACTGTTCAGTGATGATCAGTGAGTTCAGCAGGGCCACTACAGCACTGTCAGGCACAGGTTTTTATTTGTTTCTCCTCTACTCATCCAAATAGGGTTATTATTTTACTCCACCTGTTTATAGTTATTAAATAGGCATGTAATGACACGCTGTGACACAAGGCATTGTGATCCAAAAATTTCACCATGTGCTTTGTGGGAATGTACGATTCATATCATGTATATAAGCATTCTATTAATCATGCACGTAATTCAGCCGTAGTGTTTGAACAGCAGAGGTCCTGATCTGTGCAACCCGTAAATATAAACTATATACACTGAAACACGGAATATAGACACAAAGGTAAACGGTACATAGGTTTACATAGATGAAGTACATAGAGATGTTTTTTTTTTCCACATTATTATTCGTTATAAATAATTTATTATTAGTGGTCCAGATTTATCCATAGGTAATTCAGGAAAATTTAATTGCCATTTGAGAATTCCTCAAAGAGTGACTCTCTTTCAGTGCCTTTACTGGTATGTACATTATGGCATTTCCTATTAAAAATGTCAATTACTTCCATTTTGAGCTTTAAGTTTTCTCCTGACAAACATACTATCATATCATATACCTCACCATTTTCATTCAGCAAAACAGTGACCATCATCAAACCAGTCTTTAAAATAATAGATAGACTTTTTGTACAATATGAACAGATTGTTCAATTAAACAGAAGAATGTGGTGTGAAGTTACGCATTTCCCGTTTGTGGGAATTTGCAAGCGTCACTGTTACTTTTAAAATTTCAAGCAAGTAGGATTTTAATCCACCACATTGTTAAAAAATAAGTTTGTAATGTGAAAGTAAAATATATTTTTACAGTGTTTGATCAAATTAATCTTGAAACTGAAATTGAGATTGTTGACATCCAAATCCAAATAAGGTCTAATCGTTGATTTTCAAATATATAAATATATATTTTTTATTTTTCCAAATAAACTTAAATATTTTGTGAAGCTATAGAATCTGTGCATGTTTTAGGGTCAAAATAAAAAGACAAGGTAGAATAAACCAACCTAAATGCATCCTCCACTTTTGACAGTAATATTCGAACTGGAATATTTTGAGATCTTTACCTGAGTCTTTAACTTGAAACCCATTAATTTGTGAAATGCTACAGTTATGCACAGTTAAGATCCTGACTGTTCTCCTCTTTTAAAAATAAACCTCCCAGTTCTCAGCTAGAAACAGTCACTCCCTCAACCATAAACGCTAATAAAGGTCTCCTAAAGAATACTTCAGCATATCAAAGATTAGATATTTTCCTTTGTTAAATAAAAACACATTTTAATCCATTTATAATCAGACGAACGCTGGACACGTCTCCGTGAATGAGTCATTGCTATGGAAACGATGACGCTATTAAAACGAGCGCATTAATATATGTTAATCAACACCTCCTGACCAATCAGAGTCGGGCATTTAACAGCGCTGTCGTAGAAAAGCACTGCAACGTTTGTAGAAAAAAAATCGAGAGCCACCAATAGGCTCTTAGATTACTGTTTCCATGGTTACAGCAGTGCTGCCTGTCATTGGTTGGGCTCGCGTGAACGATTGTGGGTAATGTAGTATTTACGGCATATCAGCGATTTAATATAAATTAAAGAATACAGCTGAAACTAGATTGATATATAAATTTAGCTTAAGCTTAAAGCAAACCATATCATAGCTTATATCGATTTAATCTAAATAGACATTATTACAATAGAAGTAAACTGCTTTATGTTTAAAAAAAAGAAATGTATCTTGACTTCCGGAAATTGGTAGTTCTGCTTCCGGTTTACGGCGGGAAGAGCGAATTGATGTGAATTCCAGTGTACGTTTGTGGAATAATTATGGCTCTTTGGTCTGCACTGTTTGGGGCTGATTGAGCTTTGTTTATTCTTGGAGCTGTGACAAAAAACAACGAGCCATTAGCGAGGCTGAGAGTGTTAGCGGTGTAGCGCATGGAGAAAGCCGTGGAGAAGCGCGCGGACTCCGGTGGTGCAGCTGCAGCACCTGTGGGCCTCAGGATGGAGGTGACGGAGATCCGGCTGCCGGCGGGAGCGCGCGCTGTGCGCCTGCGGGAGTGGAAGGTGGAGCCCGGGGCGCTGGTGAAGGTGGACTCCGTGGTGGCGTTATGTGTGGCCATCCCTACCGACACGGAGTGCGGCTCGGAGGACCGAGAGCAGCCGAAGAGGCGATTAGCGGAGAAGAAGGTGAAGTCTGACCGCGCTGGAGTGGTGAGAGAGTTGTGCTATCAGCTCGGAGAGGTCATCTCTCCCGGGTAAGCGCTTAGCTACAAGCTACAAACATAAACACACCTGACGTCACTAACCTGGAGCTCGTTATTGCTAAAGGGCTAGCCTTAGCTCACTTCAGGGGATGTCATCAACTATCAAATCACAAGAAGCCGCCACGTGACGTCACTCATCACATTTGCATAATGAGCCCAATTCGGACGGGATGAAATGTCCATGAGGTCCTGGGGTCATTGCTTACTGTACAGGAGCTCCTCTGTGGTTTTATTTCAGGTGCTCTGATCATCTGTGCTACCATAGTGTGAATCGATAACAGAGAATACACTCGATCTTAGCCCTGAACCTAATCTTAACCGTAAGACCCTTTAAACCTAACAAACAGGCGCTAAGCGGCATATTTCGATAGGTAGCAGAGATCGACAGAAGACGTGTCCTGTCAGTGTTTGTCTCCGTCCTCCTGCGGGAACATTACAGGCTGAAAGAACTGCTGCTTTCCATCTGATTCCACACTGGTATGATCAGTTTAGTCTGGATACGCATTCCTGTGATTTTCTACACAGACGTCTCCTCATGTTGTAAAATATGTTTGACTGCTGTTACTCGTTGTATTTTGTCTTGTAGCAATGTAATAGTGTGGAGAGGAAAATTGGTTTTCTTTTTGGGCTGTTTTCCTGATCCTGATGGACGTCCGAACAGATGTCTGATGTTTACTCCAGAGAATTCAGGTCTGGGAGATACAACTGCCAGGTCAAGAAGATGTCTCCCCTCCGTTATGCTAGGCAGTGTGAGACCGCTAGTCAGGGAGATGGACGAACGAACAAACTGTTTCCAGACTCTAGTGGAATGTTGGAGGGATTTCAGGGATACCAGAGCGAGCAGCAGAGTGGTGGCGTGCGCTGACCTCTCCATCATGAAGGCACTGCAGAACCTCAGAGAAACTCTCAGCTCACTGCAGTAGTAGACTGGGTTACGGGCTCCTTTCCTGTGTTTCCTTTCCTGTCCATGCGCCGAATCACCTCACCTGTGTTCTACAACATAAGCGCCGACTTGATTCCTTGCAGCATCTTAAATGTGAAAAACATTCAGTTTTGTCCAGAACTATCCAGGAGGTGGGCAAAAGATTAACCAATCAGTTTGTAGGTTCAGCCCCATTAGTGTTGTGTGACTGATTACAGATGAACAGAATTAAACCATCATAATGAAATAGGTGTGCATTATGGAGTAAAAGTCTAATATAAAGTGAACTGAAATGTGAAAGAGTAAGATGATGAAATAGTGAGTTCAGTGTTGTTCCTTTTTGGACTTGTTTACCAGTGGTATAAAACATGTACTCGTTTTATTATACGACTGTACCTGTTGCGCTAGTGCATAAGGAACGCGTGAACTCCCACGCCCCTGAGTAGCTCATCAGTCCCGTTTTGTTTCAGTGAAAGTTAACTGACTCTGAATATTAATGAATTATGAAAGAGTTACTGAAGATGAATGAATGAGTTAGGGCTGAAATGACTGATGTCGAGTGTGAAAAATGATTGAGCTGGATGCGATGCTGCGTCAGAACCGCGTTATGATGTAAGCGCACACAGGCTTCTGTTCCTGGGTAGCGTGTAATGCCCTGGTGTAGCCACTGGTGTTTTTGGGTCTAGCACTGTTGAAGGAGTTTCAGGGTGTTCTCACACTTGACCCAAATACTCCAGTCTGCAGTCAGGAGCGGTTCTGGGCTCGTTTGTGGGCGGGGCTTACGAAGGTGACGATGTTGTCGAATATTGCTTACGTATGTGCAGGCATACTGATGCTGCATATTCACTCCAGATTTCTGTCCTTCTGTTGTTTTCCTCGGAACACAGACCTGTCTGGTAAACAGTTGCAAAAACACCCGAGTATCCTAGCAACCTGATGCTACGTAAATACAGTATAATCTTGCTTAAGAATGGATCAAGAACTGTGTTTAGGAATTGGACCGATCTTAGCTAAAACGTTATGCATTTATATTACTGTGGCGGCCGACGTCACGGTGGCGTGCGTCACTCGGGTGTGTATTGTAAGTGGTGTTCTGGTGTGGCGTTGACGCCCGATGCGTGTTCGAGAAAAACAAGGAGAATTCTGTTCTGAGCGTTCAGATTTGTGTCTGATCTCGCACAAAAGAGGCTCGGGTCTGAAACCACATCCATCACCTTGAGGCAGTAACGTGAATATTGTGTGTGTCCGTTCATCTTACCTGAAATGCTGCTGCAACACTTGTGCATCTTGTTATGCCTTACACGTGTGTGTGTTTGCTTTGTCTGTACCAGGGATGTTATAGCAAGAATAGAAGAATGCAGCCATCCCATTGTGATGAAGGGCCTGTGTGCTGAGTGCGGTCAGGACTTAACACAGTGAGTTTCCTCGCTATGTAATAATCCATGAGTATTTCTGTTAATAGAGCACCGGGCTTACATTCTGCTTTCGACTGATCACTGTGAGTCTGAGCGCGCGTGTTTCTGGGTTCCACAGGCTGCAGAGCAGGAATGGGAAGCAGCAGACTCCCGTCTCTACGGCGATGGTTTCTATGGTGCACAGCGTTCCGGAGCTGATGGTCAGCTCAGAGGTGAGCTGGGTAGATAAGTAGCTATACTCTTATGGGTTTTTATCCGTTTATCCGTAAACAGCATTTTCATAACCTGGAAAGAGCAAGAGAATTTATAGTAAAAATGCCCATTTTGTAAAAAAGAAAGCAACGTTTAAGCATTTTAACATCAGCGTACACGGCTGCAGGCCATCACTCAAAGACATGTCTTCTTTTCCCCACAATTATAATGACAGATGAGCCGACTGACACTTGGATCCTGAGCGATTCACTGTTTGGAACGGCAACATTAACTACAGGGAATATTAACGACTATTACAGGGAATATCCAGTATTAACAGCAAATTAACTACAGGGAAGCCCCGCCCACTCCCCAACCCCGCCCCCAGCCGTCTCATGTTTCTGGGCTGTAGAGAAGTTATCCATATGTACATGTCTGATCATTGCCGTACCACTCAGATAACCAATATTAAAAATACATAGGTGAAATAGCATTAAAGACGCGGCTGATTCCTTCCCACAATCCAGTGCGTTGTTTTGAAATTGTGTGACCCCTATCTGCTAGCTCTCTGTGCAGCGAATCCTCTGCAAATTCACAGTTAGTGATCCCTTCAAAACCCATCTCCAACTTTTTCTTCTTTTACGTGTCAGATGTGGAAGCTTTGAGCAAAATACGCCTCATCTTTTCTGTCGTTCGCGGCTGCCCGTGTGACGGCCGAGGCCTGTTCTGCTCCATTACAACGGAATAACTGTACAGAAACGGAATGGATCCGTCAGAAGGATTTAAAATATTTGGCATAGAATACTTTGGCAAGGTATCTTCAATTGCATGTTACAATTTAAGATCTGTGGCCTAGGATGTCAGGAACATTGATGGCATCAAAGTTGGCGACTCGTTGCTTGGCGCGGAGGCGTTTGAAGCGTCGCTGCGTATAAGAGCGTGTGCAGTGCAGACCACGCAGGCAGGGAGATCACTGCTACTAATGCAGAATTTCACACTCTGCTTACCTTTTCTCAGGTGTCAGGTTCATTATAAAATATTAATTCTAAGTTTGCTGATCATTCTCATACAGTTTTTTTTTTTTTTTTTGTAGAAAAATTGCAGTATTGAAAAAGAATTATTTGAAATATATTCTGAAAAGTCCTGTGTATTATTAATGCGATGGAGAACTTGTCATAATGATGGGGAACTTAAAGTTAACAGCCAACACTGATTGATGGAAATCTTGGTTCCAGTAACTCTCTCTTCCAGTAACTTATTGTAGAGTGTGTGTGCGCGTGCGTGTGCGTGCGTGCGTGTGTTTTGAGAGCAGCAAGCAGAGCAGCTTGGCCGAGAAGACCAGAAGAGGCTCCACAGGAACAGGAAGCTGGTTCTGATGGTGGATCTGGACCAGACGCTGATCCACACCACAGAGCAGCACTGTCAGCACATGTCTACCAAAGTAAGTCTCCTAACCAGGATAATTAAAGCTGAAGCAGCTCAGTTTTATGATCATGTTCTTTAGGTTTTTAAATGGAATCATTATTTTATCTTCCAAATTAGTTATGGAAATTGCAAATCTGGCTAGATTTTGTCTCCTAACAAAATGGACAGTACTGTTTAGCATGACGGTCCTGATTTAATTTAAGTGGACTTGTTTTGTTTTTTTTTTAAAAAAGAGGTTAAAAAGCTCATTTGTGCATAAACATGCCCGATCATTCCAGTTTCAAAAAGTTGCCACCGCGTTTTATAATTCTCATCCCCGTGCGTCTGTCTGTCCCAATGTTTCTGTGATATCTCAGGGAATCTTCCATTTCCAGTTGGGCAGAGGGGAGCCCATGCTGCACACGCGCCTTAGGCCTTACTGCAAAGAGTTTCTGGAGAAGATTTCCAAGATGTACGAGCTGCACGTGTTTACTTTCGGAAGTCGTCTGTATGCACACACCATTGCAGGTGAGCACGCTCCAATATCTGTTCCTTCTGATCTTTCTGTCCCACATTACATTGTTGGGGATTTATAATTTCCAGGTAAGGGTTAGTTATGTTTAGTGCTATTGTATGTGTGTGCGTGCATGAATTTATTTAGTTGTTTGCTTTGCTAAACGAAATGGTTCACCTGTTAGCGGTACCCAGAATGTCAGTCTCCGTGTCTCCTGCGTGTGTTATGGACATATCCGATCTGTCTTTTTGGGTTGTAGTAGAACATTAATAATATAATCATAAGACATACACTTAACATGCTTATGAGACTGTCTCACACACTCGCGCGCACACACATCACACAGCCCCATGTCCCAAACATGCTGTTTTTGTGTCAGTATACTTTAAGAAAGGTGTTCAGGTTTTGTAGAAGTGCCATTTTTCCAGCTTGACACACTGAGGTGTTTTTTTTTAATCCATCTGCTGTAAGATGGTGGAATGACATTAAGGAGCGTGAATGTTGGTGTGATACAGTACAGATTTGGACAATGTATGGACCAGGTCTGTTGCAGGTGTATGAGTATATCTTTAGTAGTAAATTCTTTGACTCAATTTGTGATAGTTTAAAAAAAAAAAAAAAAAGATTAAAGGAAAATTTTATTACCCAAAAATGCAATTTATTATTATTTTTTATTATTTATCAATTCAAATAGTCTTCTTGTAAAAGTAAAGCACTTGTAAGGGTTAGGATAAAATATAATAGCCTATTAACATTAACATTCCTTCAGTGCAGTAAAGTCCTGTGTTCCTTTGTCTGTACATTATTGCACCCTCTGCTGTCTAAATAACACAGTTACATCCAGGAGAAACTAAGAGATTAATCACAGTTCATTTTTATATTTTGATTTAAATCGGCATCATTTATTGATGCGCAATGTTACAAGTGTAGTAATTTGGCGTTTGAGTAATAAACTGCATGCAGTATTTGTGCACTGTATGAGCCCATGCCTGGCACAGATGGAGGAGATATGAGCCCAGTCAGGTGTGTGCTCACAATGCTCATCTCATACAGTCTTCCTTGGACAGCCAAAAGCTTGCAGGTGCCAAGACACCCAAATCCCCATCACTGAAATATTGATAACTTCGGTTTGATGCAGTAGACTTGACGTTAAACGTCTAATGATGTTCATAGATGTTCACCCAGATCAGGATGGGTTCTCTTTAGAGCCAAAACTACACAGCCTTCACATTTATAGTATGTGAAATCAGTGCACTCTCACAGACGTGCACCGAATCCATTTCCTCAGCATGGCTGGATGGACTGGTCTAATTAGACAAGATACAGGAGAGACATTTTTGGTCGTACCCTGGGCAGCAAATCAGACCTCTGGTAGTCAGTTCCACCCTGAGATTAGACTAGACTTGGGCTCTGGCACCAGGACAGCGTTGGCAGAAAACAGCCGTACAAATCTCCTAAGCTGTGAAACGGTATTCAGAGAACACTGCGGATGTAGATTCATTAAATTGCGCGTGTCACAGCTTTATTCCTTTTTTACATCATTTTATGTTAAAAACTGCCCTGTGATTGTGTTTGATGTTTGTTCCTGTACATTTGGATTTGTTTTTTTGTTTTTTTTCTTCTTCATGATTTCATTTTTTTGCCAACTTTATTGTTTACTCTGCATTAGCCAAAAAAAACAAACACTGAGTGATGGATTAAAGAAACTAATTTACCAAATTCAAATGCTTGTCTTTTTTTCTTCTTCTGTCTTCTGAAAAGGCTTTTTGGACCCTGAAAAGAAACTTTTCTCACATCGAATCCTGTCTAGAGATGAGTGCATTGACCCGTTCTCCAAAACAGGAAATCTGAGGTATTTTGCTTGTGATTTTGCTTTTTTAGCTTTATACTTGATCCAGTGGCAATTCCAGCATGTTTTGTTTGCAGGTTATTCGCACGTATGCATGTTATTCGCACTGCAGTTGCTCTAGACTGTTTTATCAGAATTCGTATATAAGTGCTATGTGAATGTGCCAGATACATGTAACGTGATTTTTAGTATGTTAGTATGAGATAGTTGTGATTGACACTACAGGGAAAAACAAGTCCATGCCTCAGAGGTTAACTTCCTGCTGTACCCGTATTGCAGAAATTTGTTCCCATGTGGTGACTCCATGGTGTGCATCATCGACGACAGGGAGGATGTGTGGAAGTTTGCCCCTAACCTCATTACAGTGAAAAAATATGTCTACTTCAAAGGAACAGGTGACATCAATGCCCCACCCGGCTCACGGGAGGCCCAGCTGGCAAAGAAAAGTGCAGGTAATGGTATATGTGCACATTTGATTGTTTAGATTCGAATAGTAATGGTTTTTTTAAAAAAATATTCTTTTATTCAACTTCAAATTTTTTTGTTTTTTGTTATCCCGGATTCGAAAAAAGTTGGGGCGCTGTGTAAAACGTAAATAAATACAGGATGAAATGACCTTTAAATCTTTTTGAACTATAGTCAATTGAATACAATACAAAGCCAAGATATTTAGTGTTCAAACCCATAAACTTCATTGTTTTTTCATCTTTCATTATTAATTTGATGCCTGCAATACTTTCCAAATAAGTTGGGACAGGAACAAGTTTACTTCTGTGTTACATCACCTTTTCTTTCAACACCAGTCTGTAAGCGTTTGGGAACTGAGGACTCTAATTATTGAAGATTTTAAAGTTAAAATCTTTCTTGGTAGATGACCGTTGCTCAACAGTCGCCGTTGTCGTAGTTTGCGTAGGTGTGGACTGCCGGGAGGCCAGTGGGGTTGTGTGTTTACTCAGAAGATGAGTTATTATTACCATTATTTTAACAGTCTGGCGAATGTATGAAAATTATGTTATTTATTCTTATCAAGCAATTCATCTCAGCTCTTAACTAAAGAATGTTAAATATTATTCTCTCTCTAACACACATACAGTGCACAAAGTTTAAAAGAAAAAAAAGCTCAGGATCAGTGGTCACCAATTACTGTTTGTTTGTATTGTTGATGCTGTAAACCATATTAAAAGCAATAACATGTTGAGCTCTCTTGCTGTAGGTGGCCTGGCTAGTCAACCTGTAGAACCCACCAACCTATCTGGATCATCAACCGATGAGGAGAAGAATAACGGCGTCCGGAAACTGGACAAGGATAAAAAGTCTCTGCATGACGAAATGTCAATCTGTGTCCCTGACATTCAAGGAGCATCAGCTAGCCAGAGAACTCATCCTGATGGAAAGAGGACAGAAAAGGCACATTTAAGTAATATATCTGATAATAAAGTAGAAGAGTCAGGTGAAAATGTAGACCAAGAGAATGTTACCGTGGCTGATAGCAGTGACTCGGCTAAACTGGGATTATCACTTAATAAAAATGAGCAGCCCTTAGACACCGCAAAACTAAAACAAACAAGCGTGGATGAGGAGCATCGCGGTACGGAGGAGAACGGAGATGGAGATGGAGAGTTAGACACTGACAGTGTCTGTGATCCACATGAAGGTCTCCTTGAAGAGAATTTGGGTGATAATGGATGTTCTGACAAGAAGGAAACCGAGACCGAGTCTCAAAACAGCGAGCAGTCAGGTGTCACCATGGGAGAGGAGTCTTTAGACCACAGCATGGTGGATGAAGAAGAGGAGGAGGAAGAGGAGGAGGAGGAGGAAGAAGACGCTGACAAGGATGATCATTTGATTTACCTACAGGAGATCTTGATGCGTATTCACAACGAGTATTACTCCCGCTACGAGGCGCACTTGCGGGGAGACTGCTCCGAGATTCCAGACATCCGTAAAATCGTCCCAGAGCTGAAGAGCAGTTCGCTGGCAGGCACCACCATCGTCTTCAGTGGCCTGTACCCCACAAACTACCCCATGGAGCGAACACGAGAGAACTACCACGCAAAAGCGCTTGGTGCCAAGATCAGCAAGAGCCTCGAGCTCAATGCCAAAGATCCCGACTGCACCACCCACTTAATCGCTGCACGTCCGGGTAAGTTGTACATGTTTTTATGCGACTGTCAGTTCTGGTCCACTGATCTGATTGTGCAAGTGGCGTTCCAAGAGCGCTGATGTTTAGTTGATCATGGCGTTGGCATGGCAACATGCAATGCTCTATCCTGCTGTGGTTACTTTGGGAGCTATTTTTTGCTCTGATATTTTGGACATATAATCAAGAGCTCACAGAGACGGAGATCCCATATAGCACAGTGTATTTGTGCTTTTGGGAATGATCAGAATTATGGTTGCAGCATAGCAACCTTCCGAAGTGTGTTTTTTTTCACCATAGGAATACACAAGAAATGTTCTTCAAATGATTTGAGGCTGTGATAATTCAGATATAGTGAGGCAGTTTAAAACCGCATTGCTCCGTTCTGCAATGTTGGCCACTACCTGGACCGTGATAACCAATTAACTGCCTAGCTGTGACCTAGCAACCACCTGAGATAGCATAGTAACCACCTAGAAACAGTCTAGCCAACACATGAGATACCAAAGTAACCTCATAGTAAGCACGCAGATGGACAGATAACCCACCTAGCAACACCTGAGCAACCACCTAGCAGCACCAGGTCCCTAGTAAACACCAAGGATAACATACCAGCCACGTGCAGTATCCTAGCATTATCATAGCATCCACTTAGCAACACCATAGCAACCACCATGTATACCCCAGCAGGTGCCTAATAACCTTCTAGCAACCACCTGGAACACAATAACACCACCTAGCAACACTCGGTCCCTATTAACACCTAGGATAACATAGCAACCACATTAAATCTCATAGTAACCACCATGGATACCATAGCAGGCACCTAACAACACTTTAGCAACCACATGCAGTATCTTAGCAACTACTTTGCAACACCTTGGATACCATAGCAACCACTTGAGTCAAAGACCATAGCAATTAGTAAGTAACACTCTAGCACACATATGCAATAGCATGCAAAATCATAGCAAATATTATAGCAACAATCTGGAAAAAACAAATATTCCTTCAATATTCCTTATTCCTTGTATGTGTGTGTGTACGCGTGTGCTCGTGTGTGTGTGAAAGGTACGGAGAAGGTCCGGCAGGCCCAGGCCTGTAAGCACCTGCACATAGTGAATCCAGATTGGCTCTGGGGATGCTTAGAGCGATGGGAACGTGTGGAAGAGCGGCTGTTCCCACTTAAGGAGGACTACACAAAATCCCAAAGGTCTTACTCAACTTATCTCCTCTTTATTTATACTGCTTTTTTCATCTCTCTCTATCAAACCTTCCCCATCTCTCTCTCTCTGTCTCTCTCTCTGTCTCTCTCTCTCTCTCTCTTTCTCTCTCTCTCTAGCTAGGTTTCCATTGCAGTTTTGCGCAAAATGGAAGTGATATTTTTAAAATTTGGACGAGACGCAGTCGTGAATGGTCTGTTTCCACCGAGTAATGTTATGTGATTAAAGCTGGGTTTTCTCCTTTAGCGATAGCTCTTACAGAGAGCTCTTTTTTCAAAGAGTTAGCATTTTCATTTGCTCTTCACGTCATGTGACTAAAATGTGTTCCCATTTCCATTTGGGAAATATTAGGGATCGGCTCAAAAGCCACCTAATGTGAACGTAAACCTATTTTTGGCGATATTTGAGAGACTTTTCAAACTTCACATGTTTTTATTACTAATTTTAAGTTTGCCATTTCAAATTGCGCCTTACGCAGGTTAATGGAAACATGTCTTCTGTCTCTGTCTCTCCCTTTCTCTCTCTCTTTAACAGGAAATAAAATTCTTTTCTCTGTGTTATATTTTAATGGATTATCAGTTTAATGGGAATTTAAGTATTTCAACAGAACTTTATTTTTAACAACTCTGATTCCAAAAAGGTATAAAATAAAATCAGAATGTGATGATTTGAAAATCATCTAAACCCATATTTAATGTAAAATGGATCAAAGATGACATATCAAGTGTTGAAACTGAGAAATTGTATTGTTTTTTGGGAGCAATATGACAATTTTTGGAAACAATACAATTTTTCGAAAACATCATTTTGACTTTGACGCCTCTGGCCCTAAAATTTCCAGCTCAGTTTATTAATGAGATTTGTGCTTCATCAATTACCTTATGAAGAATAATAGATTTTTACATTATAATTTTAAATCAATACAAGTTAGTGTTTATTTCCTTTGGTGTTTTTTGTTTTGTTTTCTTTTTTTTTATTTTTTTATTTTTTAGAAGTAATAGCCCATCACCATTTCCTGATGTTCAAGAGTCCTTCCCAGCGCCTGTTATTGACCCTGTTTCCATCCAGCCCAAAGGCCCACTGCCTCCAGAGGTGCACACGTATGATTCTGTAACTGGGAAGTTGATCCGAAAAGGCCCACGTCACCCCCCAAAACCATCTGCCTCACTGCCTGGACCTGAAGTGCACTTAAATTTTAGGTACATGGACACACTATAGTCTGTTCTAGTGTTTTCCTCCGATATAATGAAGGCTATAGAGGGGATTTCTGTCTCAGCACTCCATCATGTGGTAAATAGGACTTCAAGATTTCTTTAAAGCTTAAATTTAACTTTTTTTTTTAAACATCCATCGGTACGTAAATCCGCTGAGTATTAGTGATGAACTCGGAGCTAAACTGCCTTAAATTGTTTAGTTATAAACTGTAAAATAGGTGTGATTCAATTAACAGCCATGTTTTGCAACAGTTGTAATATATTCACTCATAAAGTTAAATGCTTTATTGTTATGATTTATATCAATTTTGAAAACTAAAAATGTAGATAAAAACCACAAAGCATAGACAACTTATTAAAAATAAAAATGTATATTATTTTAAAAAATTATCACTTAGTTTACAAATTTATGCATGAAGTTTTTACTTCAAATGATATTTTCTTACTGCTAGATAAAATAAACTTTCTTCTTTTTCTGCTGAAAACTGAGGGAGATGAAATGTATTTCAGTGGCTTCCTTACTGAGTCTAGTTAAGTGATGTTTTCTATATATATGCAACATTAGCGAAGTTGAACACACATTTATTCTCCATCCACTGTGACCGAAAGTGCGGTTGAGGAAAGGGGCGTGGCTTCCAGGCGGTGTCATTTAACAATGTAGAGCTCAAAACACCAGCACGAATCATTCAAGATTCACATGTTCAGTTTCTTATCTCGCATCATTATAAATGTTTAATGTTAGATTTAATGTAGTGGAACGTCCCGGCGACAGGTCAGGTCCTGTGCCCGGTTATATTCGAGCCGTGATAAACAATCGTTCCCTCAACAGCTTCTTGCTGTCTCGCTCTCTCTCTGTCTCTGTGTCAAAAAAAAGCCACACATTTTTTACTGAGAAGCCAGAAAGCATAAATTCATGCGTCCTGAAGACTTTCCTGAGCTGTGAAACTTTTTGATAAATCAGACTCTGATAAAAAAAAATCAACTAAGAAAACATCACCACATCAATGACTACAGTGGGGGAAATGATTATTTGATCCCCTGCTGAATTTGCAAGTTTGCTCACTTACTATTTATGGTCATTTTTACACTTAATTTTTATGGTTGTTTCATTTTGATGGCGAGAGACAGAATATCAACCAAATATTCAGAAAAAACACATTCTATAAAAGTTACAAATTGATTTCCAGGAGAAATAAGTATTTGATTCACAAGCTAAACATGACTGAGTGCTTGGTGGAGAAACCCATGTTAGTAACCACAGCGGTAAGACGTTTCGTGTAGTTGGTCACCAGGTTTGCACACATCTAAGGAGGGATTTTGGCCCACTCCTCTTTACAGAAACTCTACAAATCCTTTAGGTTTCTTGGCTGCCACTTGGAACTCGAAGCTTCAGCTCCCTTCACAGGTTTTCTATAGGATTGCGGTCTGGTGACCGGCTATGCTGCGCCATGACCTTAATGCGCTTCTCTTTAGCCCCTGCTTTGTTGCCTTGGCGGTATGTTTTGAGTCGTTGTCATGCTGGAAGACCCGACCACAACCCATCTTCAGTGTTCTGGCTGAGGGAAGGAGGTTCTCGTCCAAGATTTT
>JAQQZX010000021.1:11373575-11385006 GCA_030068355.1 Notoglanidium maculatum
CACCTATGGGCAATTTAGAGTAGCCAGTTGACCTAATCTGCATGTCTTTGGACTGTGGGAGGAAACCGGAGCACCCAAAGGAAACCCACGCATGCACAGAAAGGCGGAGTCCAACTGGCGAATCCAAATCAAAACGAATCGAACCCAGGACCTTCTTGCTGTGAAGCGACAGTGCTAACCACCGCACCACCCCTGCCCATTCCTATGTAGTACTAAATGCATGCATGCTTGGCCTATATATCTTTGGACTGTGGGAGGAAACCCATGCATGCAAGAAGATGGGGAGAACATGCAAGCTCCGCACAGACTTTCTTTGGACTTTCTTGCTGTGAGGCGACACTGCTGACCACTGCACCACCGTGCCACTGGAGCACATTATTTTGGAAGTTATTTCACAACAGTTTTCACAGAAGGTAACTTTATTTCACTCCTGGACCAGATGCCTTGTGGAACTTTCTGGAAAGCTCTCCATCTTCTACCTCACGTGACTGAGAAGAAAGCTAACTATGTTTTCAAAACATCAATGTCTTTTACAGATCTAGAAACTCTTATTTAGGCCACAGTTAACAATGAGTGCCATCTAATAATTTTTGATCAGTCTTACTTCAGTCTTTGGGTTTGTTCCATTCCAGTAAGATCAGATAAGTTCACTGGACGCACAGCAGACGCTACAGAATCTAACGCTCACTGTTTAATGCCAGTCAGGAATTTTGTAAAAAAAAAAGTATGGTTTTATTTTTGGGCTCAGTAAAATTGAACGTTGCATCTCCCATGCTGATGTTTAAGGAGCAGGATTGCCAGGTTCTTCATATTCCATAAATATGCACACATACATACATACATACATACATACAAAACACACACACACACACACATATATATATATATATATATATATATATATATATTAACTTAAGTTCGCATTTCAAATTTGCAGTGTTTTGTATGTATATATGTGTGTATATAAAAACACTGCAAATTTGAAATGCGCACACAAAAAGTGTTTTCTGGACATTTGGAGAAAGTTTAATTTCTCCCTGTGCTGTTTGTAAGCTGTAACCATGTTTATTAGGCTGAATCTTGGCTGAAAAGGATTAAATTGTCCTACAACAATGACGTGTCACATCTAACACTTTATAAATAATGTTAATGATCCTAATCAGTTTAATCAGATTGTTATTTCTGCAGGTTGACTACTGCCAATCACCTGAAGACTACCTCAAGTTTGAAAGTGGTTTGATGGACCAAACATCATCACAACATGGTTTGGAGAACCCCAGTCAGAGTACCACTCGAGCAGTTAGTGCATTACTGAGCTCAGTCCAGACGGCCGCTGCCAGAACACAGCTCTTCCCACTGGACATGCAAGGGAACCAGATTCTTCTCTATAACCAGGCTTCTCCTACACTTGGGGTACAGGAAGCTTTGCCTGGGGTGTCATTAAAAGGAACTTCAGAGCATGGAACAGTCCACTTGCCTGGGCAGGGTGGCATGGACAGTGGCTTAGACAGTGGGTTAGATGGTAATGGGGCTGGAGCTACAGGCAAAGTCTTTATGTGCCACTGTGGCAAAAGGTTTACTCACAAGAGCATGCGAGACCGCCACATCAACATGCATCTGGATCTGCGGCCATTCCACTGTCCAGTCTGCTCCAAGAAGTTCAAGATGAAGCACCATCTCACAGAGCACATGAAGACACACACGGGTTTGAAGCCCTATGACTGCCTTAGCTGTGGCAAGAAGTTCATGTGGCGGGACAGTTTCATGAGGCATCGCTCTCATTGTGAACGCCACAGTGGCATCATTGGTACCAGTGAAGCCCAGGGCTCAGAAGGGTTAGTTATTTCCCCTCAAAATCATCTTCAGCACCAGCCTTCAGGCAACAAAGGTACTCAAGGCAATGTGGGAGGCAGAAGTGGAATTCCTGTTTTGTCTCCACACCACTCCAGTAGTAGTAGCAGCAGTAGTAGTAGTAGAAGTGGTCTGAGCATGGCCGTCCCTGGGGCTCTTTTAGGGATGAATCCGCAAAGTGGACTGTATGGCCATGGCTCTGGGGTTCTTGGGCTGGAGGTAAGCCAGAGCGAATGTGGGGAAGATATAAGTGAGGTTTGTATCGGTGAAAACAGCGTCACTTAAGCATCGTTTTAGTATCCTTTCAAAAAGTGAAACATTGCCACGTGCGACCGCGTGTACAGTTGTCCGATTGTGATAGTGTCTGTAAGCATGATCCATGTAACATGATAGGAAAGAAATAATTTATCCACCTTAGTGCATTTATAATATGCTGATATAGTAATAGCACCTTTTTTGACCAAAATCCTTGGTGCATTAATGTAAAATAGTGCACAGTCCACTGAATGCTAAGAACTTTCTTATTAAAAATAGAGCTTTTGGATAATGTGGACAGATTTCATCACTAAAGGAAAAAAATATTTTTGCAGCACAGCACATCTCATTACTTCAAAGAGAGAGAAAACACACATGGGTTCTTATTTACACATTTGATGATGCTTTGTGTGTAAGAGCCTACAACAGTTTTTGCTTACAGCGTATAACGAGAGGACGCATCTTATCATTTCATCTCACTGTTACGTCCAACCTCAGGCAGTACTCTGAGTGGGCCACTTTGACAAATCTAAAATGTATTTCAATATTTACGTGAGCAAAGTTACACTTGTACTGTACGCTTTACACATGCGGATAAGAAGATTCAATTTAGATTATGCAAATCACCTGTGTGTAGTTCCCACCTCCAGAGTTGGCAGATTTTTCTTGACTAGACACTTTAAGAGACAAGCTTAAGAAGAAGCTGGAGCCAATCCCAGCATCTTCGGGTGAGAGGCGGGGTACACCCTGGGCAGGTCCCCAGCACACCGTTCATGTGGTCAGCAGTAAAATTTAAAATCTGGAGAAAAAAAGGATCAAATTTAATCTTCAAAATTTCATTTAAAGATTTCAATCGAATTGCGTTCCACTGAAAGATGCCCCACCTTCCTCTAAATTTCTAACTATCAGAGGTGGCCAAAAAATTGGTACCTTTTTTTTTACTTACAAAAATGTATGGCATACAACTATTATTTATTTTTACATTTAATAGAACTTTATGTTTGAGTTATGATTTAGCATATCTTTTAAAATAAGAAAACAAATGAAAATGGCACAAACAAATATATTGGTATCCTTAACTTAATATTTTGTAGCCCAGCCTTTGGAGGCAGTGACTGCAGATGAAGGTTTTATTTATCGTCTATGCTGGTGGTATGACTCGCTGTTTTTTAGCAATTGCTCCAGCTCTGTTAAGTTTGAGGAGTGCCATCTCCCAGCTACAAGATTCAACTCTTTCCACAAATGTACATTCTGCTCCAAAATGCCTTGATGGTCTTCTAACTTCATTGTGCCCTGCACAGATCCAAGGCTCCCGGTACCTGAGGCAGCAGCGCAACCACAAAACTTCATTGAGCCTCCTCCGTGTTTCACTCTAGGCACCATGTTCATTTATTTGAAAGCTTTATTTGTTTCTCCTGTCAACATACATCCAAAAAGCTCAGATTTTATTTTATCTGTCCAAAGCACATTGAGCCAGAAGGACTGTGGTTTTCAGTCAAAACATGCATTTTGTCAACATCCAGTCTAACCTTTTTGTGAGCTGCTTTTAAACCTCTTCTTAAAGGGGACATGCCATGATTTTTTTTTTTTTGGTTGTTTTTGAAAGATATGTTGATGTGACTTGGCAACATGTAGTTTGCTCGGCTACGTTATCTTAATTGACCACAATTTTGGCGTATTAAACAGCTCCCTCATTTCATTCAGTTAGCTGTTGCTAGTTCAGGTTAGCTTGGCAAGGTAGCTTAATCAGTGTTAGGGATGTGATAGGGCACACAAGCTTTGTAAAGATGATATGTATATACAGTAGAGTGTATAGTTTTCCTGTTCTGACTCAGGTTCGTACATGCAAGGCTGCAATCCTGGTACAGAAGCCATTGATTACCTCTCAGAGTTTAGCTGTAGTTCCACAATTTTTGGCATGTGAGAGGGTGTGGCTTACAGAGTTCTCATTTAAAGACATTAGTCAATCAGAGTGAAGCTATTAACATATTTAAATGTACACAAAGACACACCTGCAAAATCATCCATTCTTATCAGGTGGGGATTTCATAGCATTCTAAAACAGCATGAGAAAAAAGAGCCATGGCGTTTTTTTCAATAAAAAACTCGCAAACTTTAGAAAAGTATCTCAGGGATTAATATTTTTTTTTTTAAATAATATAAAAACAATTAAAAAGTGTAAGGCATGTCCCCATT
Organism: Notoglanidium maculatum; assembly: GCA_030068355.1. Lineage (NCBI taxonomy): Eukaryota > Metazoa > Chordata > Actinopteri > Siluriformes > Auchenoglanididae > Notoglanidium > Notoglanidium maculatum. The sequence continues at coordinate 11,377,878 of JAQQZX010000021.1, forward strand.
AAACATCTTTGTGATTACGGCAACGGGACCATCACGCTCTTTATAAATGATTTTGTGACCTTTACATTGTGCATGCTTGACTATGCTATCTGCTTTTCCCTCATCTCCTCTGATCACTCTCTGCTTTTCCTTCTGTTTGTCATGCTCAGTGTGATGCACACGGTGGAATAAGGCAGCTAGATGAGTAACTAATTCCATTTAACCTGACTGCATGGGTGATTATAGGATTGGAAACACTTGAACTACTAAATAAATCTGAATGATCTGCTCAAATAAGCAACACAATGCAGATTTTTCTTACAACTTTCAAAGGGTACCAATATTTTTGCCCACGTCTGTAATCTACTGATTGAAAAGCGATAAGAAATGTAAGTGTACTTAAATGATTAGCATTATCCATGTCGGTCTCTGAGGCATTTGACCTCTCGCAGCCTCGTGATTTATTCACTAGTCTGAACTCTCTGCATTCTTACATCGAGGAAATAATCTCTGAAGCGTTCAGTCAGTTTTGTTCTGTTCTTAATTTCATAAGGTGCTTTCAGACCAAACAGTTCTAAGGACTTATTGAGAGGAACTATCCCCTTGTGGGGGACACTACACACCATCAAGGCCCTTTTTTCTGTTTGCATTCGCACCGCCTGTAGGCCCGCTGAAGTGATGTGAGCTGCATCAAAAACACACTGTATTTCCTGTCTCGTACAGGCTCAATAAAGTCTGGACTTCACGGTCTCTCCATTTATCCGTGCTTTTGTGGGTTTTTTTTTTTTCATTTTTGGTGCTAACAATAAGAGCTTTTGTTTACATGGCTAACGTTTTACATGGATTTAAGGCTGTACCTGACTCAGAATGTTTCTAGTCAATGGATTCAGCTGTTCAATATAAAAACATGAAGATGTGAGGATTTGTTATATACACCAGGCCTATCTGTTTTAGTGATTTCAAACAACATGCCACATATTCCTCCCTCACTTCATCTCTCAGAGGAAGTGCAGGCAAGTTGTGCTTTCTTCTTTCTTTCTTTTGCTGTTCAATATGAACACACAAACATTTTTCATATAGGCTATCTGGCAATTAGAAAATCCATTGGTGGTGATTTTTTCAGTGATTGTAGTGATGAGTTTGACCAACAAGTCACATTTCCCCCACCTCAGGCTGCGCACTTCCTCTTTGTTTACATATTCTATAGATTTGTCAGAGTAATTAGACAGTCAGCACACACACATTTCTGTTTAAATCAAACTCTTACAGCCAATTTGTTTTAGTTTCACTTTAGTTTGCTAACAACTCCACTTCAGGTTTCACATGCTGTCACATGTTTGTTTTTTGTTTTTTTTCAGTAAGTGCATATGTGTAAGTTTCCATCTGTTTTATCCTGTTAGTGTAACGCTCGCTGACTGACAAAAAGAAACACTGACTGCGCAACTCGAAGCTTCTCACTACACTTCCTTCTGGACCATTCCCCTCACACACACTTCTCTCATGGACCTTGATGTGTTGGCAAAGTATATACCCTGAAGTAGAAGCTTAAAAAAGTCCCTAAAAACAGCATTCTAAGAACTATAATTGTTCCCAGTTCCTGCAGTGTGAACACACGTAAAAAAAGGGCGCGCTCTCCAACAGTTTTAAGAACTATGAAAAAGTTCCTCTGGTGCCAAAGTGCCTTTAATATCCTTTGTTAGGGTGTTTAAACACTTTAAATCTGTGACTGTGGCATCTGTACTGCGGGCTCTTCTCTGTTTTGATAACAATTTGGCACAGGAGCATTTTAACTTCATTTTTACATCTGGTATCTGATCATGAGCTGTGGTGTAGAACCTTTAACTTTGCAACAACCTGACCAAATTGTAAGAAAATCGCACTTCACTAGGCAAGGTTAGAAAATAACCTGAATTAAAAAATTTCCATTTAAGAATTCAGTAGCTGTGACTTCCTACAATTTTTATAGGAACATCATACATATGATTAAGATGATTAGTATTGAAATAAACATTGAATAAGACTTTATTATAATACTAATACACATATTGCTGCAGGAATAGTTCTCAGTGGAATCATCACAGGGATTTCACTTTCATTATTTAACAGTTTATAAAACAGCACTTGAATTTAAATGAATAATATTGTGCTTGGATATTTCCTTGTTCGCACAACTTAATGAAGCTGCAAGATACTATACCAAGCTCATGAAAACATTGTGTGTGTGCGTGTGTGTGTGGGATGTAAGCTATTGTATCATGTTTAATTTGCTGTGTTGAGTTCTCAAATTAATAAAATAATGCAAATGCTTTTGTTTGTAGTCCGTCCAGCATACAGCCCTACACCTGCCATCATGACATGGTATGCAGAGCACATATTTCTAGCTGGATCCTGAATAAACACAATAGCATAGATCCAGTGTAAAAGGTCTGTGTAATGAACATGGGAGTATGTTGGGCATTGAGCTGCTGCATCTGATATAAGACAAGCTCCACATGAAGCAGGTTTTATTAATGCTTCAGTCAGGTTTATCGCCAGTAAATGTTGGTTAAAAAAAAATCTCCTGTGACTGCATCTGAATCTCACAGGATGAGAACCTATGTCCTAAACTGACTATCCTAGATAAATTACTCTGCTGTAATGTAGATAAAGGGAAGAGACTGAAGGCAGGTGTAAAGAGAGGCGGTATACTTATTCAACTTTCCCTCTGTGCTTTTCAGCATGGCACGCATATGAGAAAATAAAAGGAAAGAAAAAACTATAAAAATAGTGTAGTCATCACATATAGGCTCAAGCATATACTGTGTGGGAAACTGTAAAGCGGAATGCAGCTCTGCACCGCTTCTCTCATCCCAGCTTTTCAGCCCATTATTGCAAAACACACATCCTCTCGTTAATCACACACAGATGTCTGCATGTATTCATCACCCCACTCATTATCCATCAATCCCCTATCCTTTCACAGCCAGCCCTTAACCATGCCCTTACTGCCACAAGATCTTTCTGACCTGAGGTACATCAGTCTTCATTATACTCGACACAAGATGTCCACTCATCCTCACATTACATTTGTGTCTTTATGATAGAAATCACCTCATTTGCAATCTTCAATAAATTTACCATCCTGGTACTTGGCCATACATTTGATATAGTTTAGGAGACTTGTACAGTTTTACGTGTTACCAATACCAACGCTAAGTGTTAGGCCATTGGCTTGATATTTGTCTTTTGGTTTGTTTTTTTATCATTCAGAGATTTAACACCTCTCTATAATATCTTCATGTGATTATAAACATAAAATGTTCTTGCTTTAGAAAGTTAAGGTTCTTTATTTCATTTTTGATTTTCCTTTACAAAAGGAGAAAGTATAGAAGGTACATGAAGAGATCCGCTGCATTCCAAATCCTGTTTCTGTTAACTTAACAGAGGAGTTGTTTTAACCAGAGTTTGCTGTATAATAATAAACAACTGTCAAAATGGCATCATGAGGGACTGAAGAATTATGAATACTACTTCTCATCTTGATTCTGAACGGTTTGCCTTCTGTGAAGGCTGTTGAAATGATTTGCCATGTTTTGAAATGGACTTGTAGCACTTTTGAAGTTGAATAAATGTGGACTTGTGAACAAATGAATAATTGTGTAGAATCTCAGCTCAGAAATGTTTTGAACAATAAGTTAATTTGGATCATTTTTGTACAGTGACATAACACTCAGCCTGTTCTCCATGTCAAGGATGGTTTTAACCAGTGTGCTTTAAATGGACCAAATCCTGTTACACATTTGTCAACAATAAAGATTCACTGGGGAAAAAAAGAACTTTTCATTTTTATTAAGAAAAGGAGGGGAAATCAGAGGATAAGGGAGGGGGAATACAGAAAAAAAAGACATTAAAAAGAAGAAAGAAATAAAGAAATATTATGCATGCACACATTATACAGCGTGTCAAAATTCTGGATCCTTAGGAATTTTCCCTTCTCTGAAATTGAAAAGGAAATCACCCCTGCATGTAAGAGTTCCGATACATTAAGAAATTCTTGTGTTTAGTGTATACACAAGTGTCACCAAGTCCAAGACCGTCAATATGAACATTTGTTTTAATATCTGTATTTAAATAAATACACGCCTATGGCTCCAGACTTTTAGGACACTCTGTAAATGTGTATATGACTCCATTGGGATGCTGTGTGAAATGTAAATGAAAAAAGAATGCATAATTTGCAAATCATATAAATCCATATTTAATTGAAAATAGAACAAAAACATATCAAATGATAAAACTGAGAAATTGTATTGTTTTATTCAAAGTATATGCTCATTTTGAATTTGATGCAAGTAACATATTTGCTAAATAAACACCTGGTGGAACATCTCACAACTAATTAGGCTAATTGGTGATTAATTGGATATAAAAAGAGATGCAGAGTCTCTCAGCAGTAAAGATGGGGAGGGGTTCCCCACTCTGTGAAAGACTGCGTGGGCAATAGTGGAACAATTTAAGAATAAGGGTCCTCATTCACCAACTGTTCCTAAAAAGAAATTTCATCTGAAACCCCTCTTATGCAGTTTTCATGGAGATTCTGACATTCACTAATGTTTTCTTATTTAGTACTTGTTCTTAGCTAAGAACAGAATCTACAAACACTGATGAGCACCCTTACCCAAATTTTATTGCATGTGTGTTTGTGCAAAACTTTAGGTTATTGGGGTTTCCTCAATTCTGCAGTTGTACTGTATAATATTACACTATTTACGATTAAACATTTTTAACATTGTTTAAAATTATTTTACAGAATATGCTCATTTAAATAAATAATAAATACAAACTACAATAGCACTTCAACTTACATCTGTTATGTTAATTGGGAACCATGCATTCCAATAATCAGTGATTGATTCTGCTATTTATAGACTCAAAAAAGGGATATTTCAGTATTCTAGGACTCACATAATGGCATATTTGCTGCTGCTTCAAGAAGTCACAGATCGTGCCCTGAGAAGGACGCCTTCCAGGACCAAGTAAACTTATTTGCAGAAGGTGACAAGTACCTGTTGGTATGCTTTATGCTGTCAAGGGCTGTCTCTATGGATCTTTGTAACAGTTTGGAGCCAGCACTATGGAGCTATACCGGGTGGTCTAATCCTGTAGCACCACTTGTTCTGGTACTTTCCACCTTGACCTTTTTAACTACTGGGACATTTCAGCATATCACAAATATCCATCAGCTGCGCTCTCCTACAAGTCATGGATGGAATAAATAAACTGGCCACACAATACACCAAATTCCCCATATACAGCAGAACAACAGGTTCTAGCTCAGACTGTATTCCATTCTATTACAGATTTACCCAACACCATTGGCGCAATAGACTGCACACGTGTGCATTAAGGCATTCTCTCCAAATCTGTTCCTATATCTCAACTGCAGGCATAAATGTCAAAAATATCTGCAACTCACAGAACCACCTGTTGAATATAGTTCCCTGATTCCCAGGAGGTGCACAAGATGCTTACATTTTACAAAATAGTTCTGTGGGAATGCACATCAAGCAAGGAGCAGCGGGAGATGCATGGCTTGCTGGTAAACATGTTTTTGTAATTACAAATTCTAGCAGCAGCGGGCTTCTTTTACTATAAAGATATTTTTATTAGGGGATTGAGGCTATACTTTGGTCCCCTGGTTAATGACATCAACCCTCAGACTAATCAGAAGGTGTCTTATAATTTAAAGCACGCGCTCCACCATCAAGCGCACCATTGGGGTTTTGAAAGGATGTTGGATGTGTTTGGACACAGCTAGTGGCAAGCTGCTTTACAAACCAGATAAGATGTGTATAGACAACTGCTGAAAAACCAGAAGATAGAGAGCCTATTGAATAATGGCCTAATCCTATGTGTGTATTTTAAAACTGTGCCCATCTTTTCACTGTTTTAGGTTTGTAAGATAATCATGGCCTGATGTTTTTAGCACAACATTGCCATGAAACCTGGTGTACCACTTCCCCCTCAGCCACAACAAGAGTATGTGCATGCTGACCCACACCTGGGACCAGACAACAGTTCCACTTCGCTGGGTGGTTACCTGAGCAGGACTTGAAATAAATTAGATTTTTTGTGACCTTTCAGTTATGTGATGTTTCTTCTATATAGAAAAAATTGGGGAAAAAAACCATTTACCTTAAAAGCATTTAAGGTAAAGATGCTGAAGAGAACAATTCACTAAAATAATCACCCACCTTTAGGTTTGATGCCCTGCTGTCTCCTTGTGAAATGTACGATATGTTCCATGGTATTACAACATGGCCTACAGTTTTTAGATAAACAGGACTGCCAGATTATATGTATAAAACAACAGCTTACTTTCTGATTCCAAGGTACTTGATGACTTAGGAAGAGATGAAACAGGTGAAGGTCTGTGTCCAAATGCTCAGTTGATGGCACACCTGAGAGTGCCGTCTCTCCAATTATAGTTTCAATGTGCTGGTCCAGCACAGATAATTCTGAACCACTCTTTTCCCCAACAGTGGCCAGCATCTCTCATTTGTGTTCAATTTGTGTTCGTGCACACAGCCTAGTAGTCTCATGCCCTATTATGAGGATTGGTGGAGCATTTCCATATGCTAATAACACAACAGTTATTAACAGTTGTAAACAGTTACTCTGCACAAACAACAGAGCATACTTACACTCTAAAGGAGAAATGATTAATACCACTGTTAACAAAATTTTCCTCTACACATTCCCCCCCCCCTTTCATGTTTTATAATTGCAAGAACTTCCATCCATCCCGCTTTATCCATCTGGGTTGCGGGAAAGCTGGAGCCAATACCAGCATCTTCGGGTAAGAGTCCAACTGGTGACCCGGCAATCGAACCCGAGACCTTCTTGCTGTAAGGCGACTGTGCTAACCACTGCACCAACATGCCGCCCCTGCCCATTACTATGTAGTACTAAATGCATTCTATAAAAAGCTGAAGCACAGCAATTATGCTCATACCTACATAGGAATAGCATTCAAGAAATGTATCAGTCAGGATTTAGACCTCACATCTCACAGCATAACACAGAGACGGCAATAGTTAAAGTGGTAAATGACCTACTACTGGCCTCTGATCAGGGTTGTGTCTCCCTGCTTGTGTTACTTGACCTTAGT
>JAQQZX010000021.1:11393865-11406140 GCA_030068355.1 Notoglanidium maculatum
AAGTTATTTCTGTGACCATTGTGAGTTTTTCTTTCATTGCCTGAAGGGTACCAACAATTTTGTCCACGTGTGTACACAGAAACTCGACACAGACATTGAGCTGTGCTCAGGATCAAATCATCTGGGACGCTGGAGCTGTGAGGCAGCAACAATTAGTACTTTCAACCCTAAAATGCTGTGAAACTGCATCTATAATCAATATACAACTAATAACTAATTCAGGGCTGTTCCAGATTCTGCCAGCAATACGAGCACTCTAGAACTAAATATAAACAAGTGCAAGAAGGAAGAAGAGCAATACACTTAATACTAATAGCCGAACACAATAGACTGAATATATTGGGGTGCACAGAACTAGTGGACAGAATAATCAAAAAGTAGTGAATCTGTCAAACAGTTGTCTACAGATTATACTTATACATGATAAGTGGTTCGTGAATAGTATGAATATTACAAGTAATACTAATAACTGTGATTTGTGAAGAATACAATATCTACTATTCTTCTGAGAGAAAATGTGAAAATTCGATGTCCATTTCAGAGGTTCTTATTTTTGATAGCACACTTGCTGGAATGTGCAGTGTGTAAATGCAGGCCGTTAAACATAATCACTAACGTAAAAACACTTAAGATAAGTTTGTGTATTGTGTGTTACTTTCTGTTACACAGGTACGGCACGTGGCATTGTGGTGTGCACTGGTGATCGAACTGTCATGGGTCGCATTGCCACACTGACCTCTGGCCTCGAGACGGGCAAGACCCCCATCGCCAAGGAGATTGAGCATTTCATCCACATCATCACAGGCGTGGCTGTTTTCCTGGGAGTCACCTTTTTCATCCTGTCCATCATTTTAGGCTACTCCTGGCTGGAGGCCGTCATCTTCCTCATTGGCATCATTGTGGCAAATGTACCTGAAGGACTCCTAGCCACTGTCACTGTGAGAGTTTTTTTCAATTTTAATTTTTTATCTTTATTTGAATGCCTTGGGCATTTTTTGTGTGCATGTGACTTCCATGTTCAAGTGCTTTGTGGTTGTAACTGGTGCTTTGTGGGTGGAAGTAACTACACACATTGTGCTGTATGTCAGGATGTGTGCGTGTGTGTGTGGGCAGAAGTGCCAACATCTACAATTTAGTCAATTTAGGCTGCAGACTTAATGCACTTAATTTTTGGTTACTTATAAATAAAATAATTTCTGAAGATTGCAAATATCAGTTCTATACTCCCTTCTAACCACCAGGCACAGTGAGAAAAACCTGGATCTGTCAATTCCTGCAGCTATCAACACCTCTGTTACAGCGCTCCTTGCAGTGGAGCATCTAAGCTCGCTGCCTGTCTGGGTTATGAATGCCACCATGTGTGGCTGGAATAGAATGTGCTTCTGGACATGTGTAAATCAACCCTGCAAATCCTACCCTATGTGCCAAGGTCAATCGTTGAGAAGGGCACAGGCCTCTGAAACTAGAAACCAGTGCAACTAAATGGCCTGGTCACATGGCACAGTGTGGTACAGCCCTGCTCATCAGCTAGGTGCCCAAATAAGTTTCACTGGCCTTGTGAGATTCCTGAAAAAGCACTGTTCAGGTCCCCAGGTTACACAATGAGTTGCCCTCCAACAATGACCTTCCATCATTAAAATGTTGCATGGAGCCTGCATGTGAAGGACAGGGATTGCCAGCGAGATGCTTTGCATCTAAAAAAAAACAACCTTATTTCAGTGGGGCATAATGCATAACATAGGTTTTTCTGTTAGGTCCCAAAATATTGGTGCTCAATGTCTCATTCCAGTTTAGAAAGATGGTGCTTCTTAGTTCAGAAGAAGGTTGGTGGTTCTGTTTGGTTCTAGATTTGATTTGGTTAAATTAGTTCCTGAAAATATATTAAGGGGATGTTATTATATCTGTGATGACAAAAAGCTGATTTAAACCATCGGGTCTGTGAGATGCATATTTTCATCTTCCCCTCATTCTGGAGCACAGACACTTTTTGAGGTTTGCTTTTCATGGACCTGGCATTCCATGGCAAATTCCGACCTACCATACTCTGACGGCCAAAGGCATGAGAGTGCTGCTGTATTTGGATGAAGGTCTCCTGTGTGCCCCCAACACGGCTACATAATCCCTGGGTATGAAGGTAAATTCATTAAGAATGCCAGCCACTGACCTGACATGTAGTGAGTGTTGCAGTGTGTCATAGCATTCTGGGTCTGGCTTGTAAACCAGATCATGCCCTTGTTCTGGAGTCTTTTAAGTGTCTTTTAAGTTGATTTCCTCATCTAATTACCTCAACTAAAATTAGCATTGTGCCTCAAATCGCTGTACTATTCTAGAGTATTAACACTAACAGGGTTTTCTTTTAAGTGTTTGAATTCTAAAAACCTCTCATGAAGTTTGCAAATCTAATGAAAGCTCTGTTTTGTGTACTAGTCTTTTGGATCCTCTAGATTAGAAAAATCTTTTAACTATGACAGTCACAACAACAGCATTTAGGAGAAACAGCGCTCTAAACATTTTACAGTTCCACTTTGAAAGCTGACAGACAGGGGTGTTTTTATAGTGAATGTCGCATTTAATCCATATGTACATAAAGTGTGCAGGTGTGAACAGTGCCACTCACTGCTGCTTCTGCATGCTCATACAAATGAATTCATTAAGAATAAAGCAGGCCTTACTGCCTCACATCTGAGCATGTCACACTACTCCGGTGTGCTCAAATGTTCATTAGTCCTTAATTATAAATCAGGAATTTACAGAAATGTAAGGTGGTTTAGGCTTGGGGCCATAGTGAAGGTCCTTTTTGGATCATTTGCCCAAAACCTAAAACACGTGGCCTACAGGCAAGCCCCTTCTGTGACGTCACTCTACGAGGAATGTCTCTTTCTTATTAATTAGAGACAGGCTGCCTCAGAACCACTGTGCTGCTGAGCCTTACTTCAGACCATATTCATGTTCTGCAAGGTTAACACCATCTCTCCCAGTGGCATGAGTGTGATCATCTCCAAACTCCTTTCTGCTCAGTCATAAGGCTGATTGGCTCCTCATGACATTGGGGCATAGGTTATCCAGGTGATTTTCACAGCTGCTGGTGTTCATAGAACCAGGTACAGAGGTAACTAGTGTTCAGTCAGTACACCTTTTATTACATTTGCTGTCAGCATCAAGCTGTCTCGTCCACCAACACAATGTTTTTGTGATAAAATCTTGTGTGTTCTCTTCTTTCTAGGATCTTCTAGGCAATATTGTGTGTGGGTGTGTGTGGGTGTGGGTGTGGGTGGGAAACAACATACCTATTTTCTACCTATGTTTTAATGAGCAAGTCTTCCTAGGTCTTTATGTCTTTCTAATTCTTCCCAACAGCTACTCTTTTCAATTTGTTTTTGTAGAATCAGTGTTATGTTTTATTCCTTGGTGTTGGTGAATGTCCTGTTCCTCTTCTAGCTGTCTGTCTTTCTGTGATGGTGTGTGTCTGTGATGGTGTGTGTCTGTGGCGGTGTGGGTCTGTGACAGCTCTGTGACTCTTATTTTGTCTCCTGTGGCTTTGTCCCCTCTGTTCATTCCTCTCTTGCTATAACTCTTCTTGACTGTGACTCTATCGCTGTCTCTTTGTGTTTCTCTTTTTCTCTTGTCCTCATTTTTCAGACTCTCACTGTTGAAGGCCTAGGCCAGTGTGAAAAGCTGAAAAAGTATTACACTGCGGGAGATGTTCTTTCCTTGCACTGGCTGATTGCAGTGATTTATGAGAGCTTTGAGCTGTTATTGTTGCTTGGCTTGGCTGTGCTGGGCTCACCTGGGCTTGCTGACTGTGCTGCAGATCCAGAATGTGCTTGAGCTGTAACTGTAGCTGTGCTGCATTGTGCTTTGCTGTATGAGCTTTGCTTTTCATGGGCTTCAATCTTGAATGATCTGCAAGTGCACTGGAATGCACTGTCAGTAAAATGCCTGATGCAATTTCACTAACGACCTTTTTCGCTCTTTTTCTCACATTTTTCCACATTCTCTTTTTACTGCCTCTTTACTCTCTGTATCTCCCTCTCTCTGCTTTTCATCCTCTTCCTGTCTCTTTGCCACTTCCTCTTTCCATCTCTCTGTATAGGTATGTCTGACCCTTACAGCTAAACGCATGGCTCGTAAGAACTGCCTGGTGAAGAACCTTGAAGCAGTTGAGACTTTGGGTTCCACTTCCACCATCTGCTCAGATAAGACCGGCACCCTGACACAGAACCGCATGACTGTCGCCCACATGTGGTTTGATAATCAGATCCATGAGGCCGACACCACTGAGGACCAGTCTGGTGAGAGGAGAAACACTAAATCATACTAAATGAAAGCTGTTAGGGAGCAGTTACTTTCTATTCACATCAGCATTTTCATTGGAACATTTTGCTTTTGCAATTCACTACTCATACACTCTAACCTGCACTATATTGTATATAAGATATGTAGACATAGTAGCTACATTAACATGGACCCTAATAATCCCTTAATAATCAGATTCAACCTCCATCAGAATGAAACACTCCATCCTGCTAAATAATTGAATCGCATTGAACAAGGCATGGTAGGCCTCTGATAATCTGTTTGATAGGAAAATATTAGCCACATACACGCTCGAACCTTCTACGCATGTACGATATGCCTTTGCACAATGATGACATCATGACATTTTATAGCATAACTTCATTGATGACATCTGTAACTCTGTTCCACCAGTCCTTACTTCAGACTTCCATCCACAGTCCCCTCGTTTTGGCAGGTGAAATAGGCAGCAAAGGTACGGCTCAGCACGGGGCGGCGTTTCAAAACAAATGCCTTCTCCTGTTCAGTACTTCCACCAGGAGAAGCTTTCTTTCCAGCTGTTGTAATTAAAAGAATCAAAATAAGATTGGCTTAAAATACTCACCACTTCCTTGCACACTGTTAGAACTTCTGTTGATTGTACGCTTGGGACATATAAACACACACATCTATCTGATCGTTTTCATGTAAACGGTTCGTACGTTCGTTTCAAATGTTAAAAAGTGTGTGCATGTAAGGCATAATATAGTCCGATTATGTTTTGTAGCTATTTCATGTGTATTGTAGTGACTCAGTGCAGCTACGGCAGAAACACAGACATGTTGGTATAGTGAACAAAGATTCCTGGAGGGGCATTTATTTCAGTTTTAAGGCAGGAGGAGGGGACTGTAACGGTGCATGGTTCAGGTGGATGCGTGCTGAGAGTGCGGGTGGTGTGCAGAGGCATCGATTTAGCGGCAGAAGCTGCGTTGTCTCCATGAGAATACTGGAGTGGTGGTAGCAGCTTGTTGTCAGAGTCTAGAAGAAAAGGCAAAGACTAAGCAAACACTGTTAGTGGCATGTGAGCAACCGCTCCTCTGTATCTGTGCACACTGCACATGTCAGCTCACGGTGTGGAGAGGAGAGAGGGAGCAGCTAAAACGATTAGTTCCTGCTAGCTGTGTAAGTCTGCTTGTTGCCATGTGCGGAGCCATGTACGTAGAAGTGGCCCGGTGTCACAACATACAGCAGATTAAGTAGAGGAAGATAAATGCATTTCACATCGACAGCATTAAGGTCGGGACCTGCACCTGAAGAACATTATTATAATAAGCACTTTTATTTCAGGGACTTCCTTTGATAAAACATCTGTGACGTGGGTGTCACTGGCCCGTGTGGCTGCGCTCTGCAACAGGGCAGTGTTTAAAGCAGGTCAGGAGTCTCTGCCGATTCTCAAGCGGGATGTGGCCGGTGATGCCTCTGAATCAGCACTGCTAAAGTGTATCGAGCTCTCCTGTGGCACGGTCAAAGCTATGAGGGACAAGAACAAGAAGGTGGCCGAGATTCCCTTTAACTCAACCAACAAGTACCAGGTGAGAAATTGCTTAGGGGTCAATTTTGAGATTGGAAGATTTTCAGTAAACTGGAAGCCCAATTACTGGGTTTTCTAATAAAAGGAAGGAAGCAGTGAACATTTTGTTTTTGTTTCATTTGTTTTTCTCATTTCTTTAAATGAATTGCTTTGTAAGAATAAATCACATCCTGCTGAAAAAATATAATACATTCATCCAAACTATTAAAAGGAAAAACAAAATTGCAGTTCTGCCATTGTAGTGACCCTGCAGTGCTACAGATGTACTGTATATGACGTGTCATCCCACTCAAGTACAGAGGTGTCACATTATTCAAATCAATCAGCTCCTGCAGGACATCACCAGCTTCTCTCAGTGCTTTGGTTTGATCTTGTTCCACTCGTTTTCTAGTCTCTTCCAGAGTTCAGTGACTGTAGTCTGTTTCTTCACATTGTCTCCAGCAATCTTCCAGAGATTCTCGATCGGGTTCAGATCAGGACTCTGGGCTGGACATTTGATTATTTAAGTGTTATCAGCTTCAAGGGAGTTCTTTACCCCTTCTGCATGGTGAAAAGGGGCATTGTCTTGAACTAACTGCAGGCTAATCAGGAGATGCTTACAGGGAAGGAAGCACGTGTTGCTGAATGAGGTTCTGAGAAACATTAGCATTCATCTTGCCATGTAGCTATAAGAGACCCAACTCCTGCTGCAGAAAACATTCCCCAAACCATGACGCTTCCTCCTTCAAACTTAACCAATTTCTTCACACACTCTGGGTTCGGTTCCAATTTGACGCTGAACATAGTGTTTCCTATCTGACCCAACTAAATTAAACTACAGTGACCAGTTCTCCTCCAGCCACACTACATGCTCCTCAGCAAAAGTTATTTTGTCAAAACAAGTTTTAGTTTATGTTTTTTTTTGTGAATTTGTGAATTGGAGTATTTTTAAATTATGAAATGCACTTCAGCTTCATCCCGTCTATTTAGGTTAGGATAACTTAAAAAAAATGTAATTTGTTATCTAATTTTGATCTCCACTGTATATTGGTGTTAGAGTAGTATAGATCTTTGGGCACTTTTTTTTATAGACAGTGTAATAAATACTACAAACAGCTATAACTGGGCTGAGCCTTTTATTACAATATATACACCTAAGCTAAAAACAAACACATTTCATAGTTTTTAATATTTATTGACTGTGAGCTTCTCTTCCATCCCTATATAAATCAGAGGAGACTCACCTGGGCTGAGTGGTCGCTCGTCCAAACACGTCTTCTCATTCATTATAATTTATTTAAATTAAGCATTTAATAGTTCATTGTAGACACTCTATAGTCAGCAAACTCTCTATAGACTGTCATCAATTCATTCCAAGGATTATATCAGTTTAGAAGAAAATGAAGAAAGCTTAATATTTTCTTATTCTATTGGCAGTTAATTTTGCTAATTGTAAGCTTTTATTTGAAGCAAGAAACAAAATTATCTGCCAATAGAATAAGAAAATATTAAGCTTAAAATGAGTAAATGAGATTGTTTTACACTATAATATTTTGTTTAGGGATAAATACATTAAGCAATGTATTAAGTAATCATTTATGGCAGAATTAGGGAAAATGATATGCGAGTCATTTTTGACGCACTCTTGTTTTGTATCACTTTATGTCAGAATGAACTTTTGCTACACTGGACTAATTTTGTGGTGACATTTTCACTGGGCAAGATTTTTGCTGCATATCCTTCTTGTTGTTGTTTAGTAGATGTTTAGTATTTACACACTCAATAGACTATACAGTCTATACTTGTCCCCAGTCTATCACTCTGCACTTTATAACATGCTGAAAGAGTAATTGAAAGAGCCAGGTGATACGTTGGTTGCTGACAGTCTTCAGATGGTTTGTGTCTTAAGAAGACTATCCACCAGATTTCTTTATTTACTCGCTGCATTTCCCTCATAACCTCAGCAGCACCTGGAGATTAGGAAACTTGTAAAGGATGCTGTCTTTCTTAATCAGTAGGAATGTTGAAGACCACATCTGATATTATGCGGTACAGGAATTCTTACTATTTTGTATGTTTATTCCTTCCAAGCTTTCAGTGCATGAGACCGAGGACACAAACGATAGCCACTACCTGCTGGTGATGAAGGGGGCACCAGAGCGTATTCTGGAGCGTTGTTCCACCATCATGCTGCAGGGTAAAGAGCAGCCCATGGATGAGGAGATGAAGGAGGCCTTTCAGAACGCTTACCTGGAGCTGGGAGGACTGGGAGAGAGAGTCCTGGGTGAGTTATCAAACTATAAAGAAAAAGAAATATGCCTGTTGGGAAAACTGACATAGGAATAGCTATGATATGGCTATAACAGGATATGATTTGGCTGAATCAAAGAGAGTTGGAAGAGTTTTCATCTTCAGTGATATAAAGCAAAAATCCGCACTTAACTAGGCACAATGGTAAGATCAGTAGTTCTGTTTCACCCCTCCAAACTGACAGGGGCAGGTTCTTGTTTTGAACAAAGACACAAAGTGGTGTATGATGCATTATTTGCAATACAAATCACATAATGTAACAGTATGTAGATATCCACTTGGGAAGAATGTTTTTAACAGTGCAAAACAGCAATTTTACATATCATTCTTTTGAAAAAAAAAAAATCAGACTTGGATTTATGAAAGAATTTCAATCATGTGTGCAAAACATTTTAGATTTCAAATGACTAATAGAGAAAACCCGGAGGCAGAGCGTGCAGTTCTCTCTCACACACTCCAGCCATAGGTAGACTTTTTCCCATTCCCTTCTGTAGTTCTGCTGTCAAACGTCTCGTAGCAATACTGACCCATGGCCAGTGAGAAGCGCATTCTCTGTTTGGGTAGTGGAACATAACATTACAAAGGCTGGGGAAGAGCAGCAGGGTTTCCTTCTATCTCATTTAAATTGGTCTGCCTGAATAGTCTAACCTGTAATATTTCTCTCCCAGAGATTTACACTGTCAAACGGTCAAAAACACTCAAGGTACATTAAAAAATCTTTTAAACTATTAAATCCAGGAGGCTAGTGTGCAAAACACAATTTACTTTTCTGCAAGCACATTATTTGATATATAGTATAGAAGTGAAATATATTCTGTTACACCTACCAAGAACGTGATTTCCTAATTTCACTCAAGAGTTAAAAAGTAATCTAAAACAATAACATCCATAATTCTACAAGCCTGTCTAGTTGATTCGGGAGAAGTTGTGCCTAGATGAACAATATGAAGAGCCCTGAACAGAAAAGACCTGTGCAAGAAGAAGCCCCTTCTGTTGAAAAATAACAAAACTGCCTGTATAAGGTGTGATGGAAACAGTCTGGACAAGCCTAAAGACTTCTGGAGGGCGGTTCTCCCGGACAGATGAGTCCAAAATTGAACTCTTTTGGAATACCAAGAGGACACATGGTTTTCTAAGAGCCAACATAGGCTACTGTTACGCTCCAGCACTAAGTGCCTCGGGTAACTAGATGGAATGAATTATCACGTATGTGAAGGAGGAATGAATAACGATGAAAAAGGGTTTCTGTTTTTACTCAGGTGAGCGACAAAAGATAACAATAACCCATGACAACTGCTATTACACCCTCTCACAAAACATAAACCAGGACACACTCTGGAGTGATTACCAAGGATAGTGCCAAATAAAAGAAACAAACAAAAGGAACTTCCCTACCTAACACATCCCCTAACCTAACCAAAATACATGTGTTGGCACTTATCCACTTACCTGGTGAGCTAGACAGACAACAATCTGCGTGATGGACATGTAGGTGCGCACCAACTTACCTATGGTTCACCCAGAGTGAGTAATACAAACAAAGACATACACAAGTATCGCTCATTCAGATAGATAAACACGATAGCCACATAGCTCAACATAACGGTACCGAATTAGCACGTAAGGCTAGCAAAACTTGACCACCAAGCTACGAGGAAACCGCGATCTCAGATAAACAGAGATACGTACTCACATACAAGCACTCATAATGATAAAACCCAAAACAATCTGATTCACACGAGTCAGAATAATGGCAAACAAACGCTGTGGTCGATAGCCCTCCTTCCGTCTTCACCGTCTCGCCTTTTTACTTCCGGGATCAGCGTCATACGGTATATCCCGCCTCTCCAGCACCATCATTGGTAGACAGAATGTAGACGAACACCGCGATTTACCTATTAACTCCCGAGAGCAGAAACAGCAAGACATAGAGACGAAAAAGAAAAAGAAACACACAGGAAAACAACTTTCACGTAACACGCCCACCGCAAAGTGCAAACCTGTTTGCAACAAATTCAAGACATGCTTTAGACACGTGAAAGAGCATCCGCAAACACATTCTCTGAACCTTTCTTATGCTTTATCACTAAATTAAAACTCTGTACCAACAGAGCCCATCTCATCAGACGCTGGTTCTGATTATACATCCGAGATAAAAACACAAGAGGGTTGTGATCGGTATAGACTATGACCGGCAGACTGCTAGAACCGACATAGACTTCAAAAAACTGCAAGGCCAATAAAAGAGCTAAGGTTTCCTGCTCAATGGTCGAATAGTTCACTTGATGTTTATTTAGTTTGCGTGAGAAATAACTCAGCGGATGATCAACTCCATTCAGGTCCTCTTGCAATAAGACAGCCGCAGTTCCAACTGAGCTGGCATCCACTTCTAGCTTAAAAGGACGGCTAAAATCAGGAGCAGCAAGAACAGGTTCACAACATAGCATAGCTTTTATACTCTCAAAAGCGTGTCGACAGTCTGTAGTCCAAACAAAACGTGCAGCAGGGCTTAATAAGTTAGTAAGGGGAGCAACCACAGTAGCAAAGTTCTTACAAAAACTGCAATAATACCCCGCCATACCTAGAAAACGGGCGTAACTCATGACGAGTAGTAGGTGACGGAAACTGACGAATAGCCGAAACTTTAGCATCTACTGGACGCACTTGTCCATTTCCAACTTGTTTCCCCAAATACGTTACAGTCGCCTGAGCAAACACACATTTAGCTAAGTTAACAGTAAGAGAGGCCTGAGTTAACCTCTTAAAAACCAATTCCAAAATCTCCAAATGACTAGTCCAGTCCTTCGTATACATGATTAAATCATCCAAGTATGCCGAGCTATGTGGAACCTCATATAATACCTGATTTACGAGTCTCCGAAAAGTTGCTAGAGCATTTCGGAGACCAAAAGGCATTACGGTGTTTTGTAAAAAACTGTCAGGAGTGACGAACGCAGACAGTTTCGAAGCTTGAGACGTTGATCCCTACAGTGAAGTATGGCGTCTTTGTAATGGGCTTTCTTTCTCTGGCTCTAGGTAAGTTGACATCATTGAACAAATTATAAAGTCTAAGCAGTATCAAGGAATTCTACAGAAGCATGTCAGGCCTACAGTTCAAAATGTAGGCACAAAGTGGGTGTTTCAACAGGACAACGATCCTAAATAGTCAAGCAATTCCACTAAAGAGAGAAAAGGTTCTGTGTAATGGAAAGGCCAAGCCGAGAACTGGATGTGGCAGGATCTGAAGAGGGCTGTTCATGCATGACATTTTTCAAATCTCACAGAACTGCATTTCGTAAAGAAGAGTGGGAAAACAATCCTCAAATGAGATGTCCGAGACTGATAAATGCTTATAGGATGTGACAGTGAAGTTATTGCTGCTTAAGGAGGAGCATACATTACTGACTGAAAGGAATTCAGTTACTTATGCCCGAAAGAATATCTGGACATTTGTTAAATATCAATTGCAGGGTTCCATTGCAGTTTTGCACAAAACAAAAGCAATATTTTTGTGAATGGTCTGTGTTTCCACTGAAAGTTATTATACAATTAAAGCTGGCTTTTCTCTTCTCACAATATCTCTTACAGAGCACCCCCCCCCCCAATACGAGTTGGAAGGAGCTGTGGGGCTTTGTCACTGTGGTGTTTTGACCAATGCATGTAACACATTTCATTAAGACCTCAGAGAGCTGTGTCAGCTTGTGGAAAAGGGAGTGATGTCACCTTTAAATGTGAAAAATGTGTTTCCATTTCAATTTTGCAAAATATTGATTTATTGAATCGTCTGAAAAACCACCTCATGCAAGCGTAAAAACCTTTTTAAAGATATTTGAAATTCATGTGTTTCCGTTATTCATTTTTAGTTCACAATTTCAAATTACACATTAAGCAGGTTAATGGAAATACGGCTAGAATAATGCATAAGCTATGCATGCTAATCCCTTTTGGTGTGAGAAATCTTTATTTAGGATATTCATCCTACAGTAAGGGGAATACATATTTGAACACTTTATTTAATATACTGTAGGAACCTCTGAAATATGGGTATTGGAATTTATGTATTTGTATTTTCGCAACAGATGAATCGGGTGTCAATGTTCAATGTACGTTGTATGGGGTT
>JAQQZX010000021.1:11421465-11434680 GCA_030068355.1 Notoglanidium maculatum
ACACACACACACACACACACACACACACACACACACACACACACACACACACACACACACACACACACACACCACTCCCTTTGTCAGCTGTCCTCTCCAGCCTGTAATCTCTCTGCACCCCATTTCTCTCTCTCCCTCTCGCTTCACTGTTCTGTGTGATAGAATATCGATCGCTTGCCTTCTCTCAACAGAGGGGGGAAAAGGGGGGTCTATGGTCAGATGTGCTCCAAGGTCGTCTCCCAGGCAACTAGATGATGGGTCACAGGGTTGCCATGGCGCCTAGGTCGCCAAGGTCACATGATGGGGGAGGGGTCATTTGGGTGGCCACTAATCTTTGGCTGAGTAATTGTGGATATGAGGTCTCTGTGTGTGTGTGTGTGTGTGTGTGTGTGTGTGTGTGTGTGTGTGTGTGTGTGTGGTGTGAAACTTATTCTGTAACATGTCAATTGCTCTTGACATTTACAAACCAAACCAAAAAAACATATCAGTTCAGAATTAGTCAAAGAGTCATATGTAAACCATGTCTCTTAATACACAACTCCTTTAAAGGTGTATAAAAATACATGTAAACATTTATAATTGTCTTTACATTATCCATCCACATCCACAATGCCTCAGTGGATGGATGGATGGATGGATGGATGGACATCGAAGCTGAAGGTGTATAATCAGCGGTGTAAGAAAAGCGCTTCTGAGGCTGTGGTGAATCCAGTGGATGTATAAAACACTTTTGCAGAAGCGAGTTTTTCCTCTCTTTGTTCCTCTCATAGCAACATCTCGTAATGCACACAGAGATGGCATTAATGTGATAGCCATCAGTACTGAAGTGTCTTAGCAGTGGAAAAGATAAATCCTTCCTTCTGGTGATGTGAAGGTTAGGGTCAACTGATCATTTAGGGCCTAATAACCTTGCAACTGGAACATCTTGCATGCATAATTCTTAAGTTGATCATTTATTAATTTAGTTACTTCCAGATGTAAGTAAGGAGCAGGACAGTAGGTATGTGTGTAAGGGTAAACACTAATGTACTGTATGAAATGCACAGATGTGCAGCTCTGTAGCCAGTAGATGGTGTCAGAGCACCTCTGTCATGGAATCAAGGCAAAATGCATGCAATGAATAAAATAAATAAATCTAATTTGCTCATATTAGAAAAACTCTTTATTGTCAGCTTTTGTAAAAAATGTTGGTGGCTGACATTTTCAAAATTAGATTAGTCTAAACTGCCACTGGTGTTGCTGTGAAAATTATAAAGGAAAACAAACCTTTATGGAGCTAGATGAGAGTTCATCAAACTCAAGCATCAAGATTATTTAGCACTGGTTTAAGAGACGATATCTTTTGGTTATTTATGGGACAAACTGTACACAGCCAGCAGAACGTTCACTTACTCAAGAACCTGTTAAGATTGCTGAATGTTCTGAGACTATAAAGGTTTAGAAATGTCCCTAGACCTCTTTTACATTTCCATAATGTTATTTTTTCTTCATGGGAACACAGTGTGAGTGAATATTAACATTGTTAACCGAACCTTATCTTTTGGAAGTCTGGTGATTATTAACTGAGCATTCTAGTTGTAGTAACGTTCTCTGGGAGTCAATTAAAAAAAAAAAAAAAAAGCAACAAAAAAACATGAAGACATTTTCTCAAATATGTTACAGTTTTTCTGAATCATGTCTGAAACGCTAATCTAACACTAAGCTCAGTTTCCAAAACAGTTCAATCATTTTAAATACAACTATACAGTATATCTAAAATCACATGAAACATAAAAAAAATCAAGCCAAGTTTGAATAGACCCTAAAGACTCAAGAGTATAAATGTTACAGCATGCTGTGAGCACATTAGAGTGACACGGTAATGTGAATTATGTACGAAGTAATGTTAGTGCCACCACTCCTGCTATAGCCACATTTAGACCGATTTGGTCTACAGTCATGATTCTCCCTTTTCTTTTTCGTGTCCTGTGTGCACCCTTTTCCTCTTTGCCACTGCACCACTCCACCTTATTGTCCCTGACTGACACGTCTCTCCTCCTCCGTCGCCACGGAGCACCACAGCTCTTAGCACTATAGCGTTTTCAGGAACTCACTGAGGCGACTGCTGAGGCAGGTTACCGGCATCATGCACCGCATTAAATCACACATTGCACAGGACTTTTCTGTCCTACAGACATAACGCTCCTTGTAAATAATATTTGGCAATGTCATAATGTAAGCAATGTGTGAGTGTGAAACATTTGTAGGCACCTAAAATAAGCACTCTGTTTCAGCAGCATAGTCATAGCTCTTCTCTGAAATGGCAGTTTTACAAAATTTGCTTTAGCAACTGAATTTTGTGCAAAAACAATGAGAACTACCACAGTGCTGAAACCACTTGGGTTAATTTTGTGTGGCTGTGACACACTGTTCTAAGATAAATATTAACATTCTGGAAAAAAAATCAGAAATTGTAGCAAAAGCAAAAATTTTATTTGAGAAAATGTACTTTATTCTTATTTTGCTACTTCACTTTTTTGTCATTGGCAGTGTTTAGATGCCTCACTTTATTAAATTCAGTCAATTCAAGTAGTTTTTCACTGCGCATAATTCTGATGTTCCTATTCTTCTGCTATATATACAGATATGTAAATCTCTTCACACTAAAGTTTAATCATTTGTATGTAAAATTGACAGCAACTAGCTAAAGAGTGTAACTGTATAACTGTATAATACAAAGCGCTGAATTTTATTTTCTGACCCTTCGGAAGCTAATAGGTTAAAACCATGCAGATCATTTGAGTGTGGCTAACAGTTACACACTGATTTACAGTCCAATCAAAAATAGCTATAATAGTTAAATAATTAGCTAACCTCACAGACAGGGCTGGAACATAATGATCAAGATGATTTTTACTTTCTATCACTTTTCATTTGTATGTTTTTGTCTTGTATATGTTATATTCTGTTTAATCAGGATGAGCTAATTATTGAAAGGATCAACCAAGAGAAAACCATTCCTTACAAAACAAACTAAAAACTAAAAATTATTGTGTAAACGCATTTTGAAATGCTGCTTTATGACAAGCTCCACTGTTAGAAGCAGCATGTAAATAAACTGGAACTGAATATACCAATCTTTGGCACCCCACTTTTTTAGTAGAAATTTTCTAATAGATGTTTATTTTATAACTTCATATGAAACAGTTTTATATTTCCAAACAATACTTTTCCAATAAAAAAAAGAAATGCTGCCAAAAAATATTGTGTCCATTAAAAAAAAAAAAAAAAACACTGGCTGCTGGATTTCACTGCAAAAAAACAGCAAGTCCAAATCTCCAGAAGAACTGTGGCAGATTCTCCACGATGCTCAGTAAAAATGACTAGCTTAATTCATTACAAAAATTGATAATATATTGATATTTTATGTAGAAATGTTTACTTTCATTACTTCTGCATTTGGCTTTCTTTGTGTCATATAGTACGCATACTGTAATCAACTCAAGTCAGGTCATGTAGGCTTCATTTGTTGGGTTAGGAATGAAATATAGTTCCCTCAGAAACCCGGTGCCTCCTGGGACTGCAGAGGATAATTAACACAAGGGCAGACGGTGCAAAATCCAATAAATAAATAAATGTAAAACAGACAAGCTTGTAAACTCTGTAACACTGTGTAAAGCGGATTATTGAAGAGCGTGTCTGATGTTCAGCGACTGACTGCAGTGATGGCGTGAAGGAAATTAAATGAGGTAAGGTGCTGATCAGACCGGTCTGTCGAGGAGGGTCATGATGGTGTTTCTGCTCCATGTGCTCTGATTTACAATGCTCCTGTTTGAGGAAGTATAGTCGGAGTGTTCTGGTTGAAAAAATGAAGAGTTAATTTTGAAAAGACAAATTGTGTCTTGAATGTTGTACTGTATTTAGGTCATGAAAAGAACTTGGGTGCTTTTGTCCACGGATAGATGTTAAGAGTTTTGAAATAGGGCTGAGTGATGTAACAAAAATATCACAATATCATTCTACAACATGATTAATGTGTCTCAAGATGTACTGAATAGATTTACTAACAAACTGCCAGCAGAACAGGAGTGCTGCAATAAAACACATTTTATTTAATGTGTAAGCAAATACATTGATTTATATTTTTTTGGATTATAAAAACATATTATATTGTATTATTAATATTTAATAATTGTAATAGTAATAAATAATGTCGAATGATAAATATAATATTTAACACTGAAAATGTTTAAATCTGTAAATCTGTAAAAGAATGCAATTTTAAAGACTGAGACAAAATTTTAACATAATATCAGCTGTTTCTCAGTAAGTTTATAATTATTTACATAAAAAATGTTTAAAAGTGTCATAAAAGCATAGCATCATATCCACGATATAGCAGAAAAGTGACAGAATTTATCACTATCTATAATATAGAGTATCCCAGTCTGGATCCTTGGGCATTGCACTAAAGGAAGAAACCATCTCTGCATCACTTCTGATTCATTACTAAATGTTCAATGTTTACACAACATGTACACAAAGTCCAAGCCCAAGTCCATCAATTTGACCATTTGTCCAAGGGTTAGGACCTAACCTGTGTTTAGATAAATAATTGCCTGCAGATTCAGACTGTTGAGATACAATGTAAGTTCTCGAGTCACCCACTGCTACTTTGAAAAAGAAAAATTTGATAGTGAATAATGCTGTTGGCAATTTGTGTACCACACAAACTGTGTGAAATACTTTATGACAGAGAGATTAATTAAGCACAGAGCTGAGCAATCAGGGATCAGGTTTAGGGGTCAGGGGTCAGGGTCCTGCTCAAGCGCTCATTAGTGGATGATCTCACATGGTCAAATGATATTAGCCATGATCTTTCCTTTTTATATAATTTCTAATGTGTCAGTGGCAATAACTTACAATCTTCCCTCTACTGTCTTCACCCTCAGTACACACTCACCCCCCCCCATGGCCCTCCATGCCCCCTCCTCACTCTTTCACCTTAGAAGCTAGCCATCACCATGGAAACAGCAAAGATGCTGAACACAAGAGGAGAGAGAGCGAGAGCGAGAGCAATATGAAAAGTGTCTGAAAGTCATTCGTGGGTTAAAGACGTGTGTCTGTTCCTCGGTTCTCATCTCATCTCCTTCAGAACATGGATTAGTATTTTAGTGTTATGTTATATTACGCTCTTCTCTTCCTAGCCTCCTGGATCTTTTTTATTATCTTTTAAGCTAACTTAAAACACACACACACACTCATACACACACACACTTGTCTGAAAGAGCCAGATAGGGTGGTGTTTCATTCATGAGAGGTTCATTTTTTGTAGTCAAGACGCCTCAGCATCCACCCTTACTCTCTCTCTCTCTCTGTCTCTCTCTCTCTCTCTCTCTCTCATTATTGTGATATTGTATAACGGACAGTGACATGTTCTGTTCCTTTTATTTACAGAACTGTAAAATAATTTTTCTTCCAATGTCCTTCTATTTTCTTCTGTCAATGTGTCAATGTGAAATCAAACATCATCATAGATAAATGATAGATGATTGTAACAATGTCAGTCCCAGCCTGATCGGCTGGATAAATTACTTTCTCTAAAACACAGAAATAAAAAGAATGGATTCCCATTTAATTTCTTTCTTTCTTTCTTTCTTTTTGCTTATCTTCCTATTGGTGCAATCTTTAACTGTAGATGAGAGGCTGTGGGCGGTGTGGGTCAGACAGGTGATCAGATTATTTAGTGTTGTCCATCTTTATGTGTTATTGAATGCAGTGAGTGTTTATTTGACGGTGCATCAGTTAACTGGAGAATAATACGGCCTGTGTGTGAAGGAGCACAGAGCTGCAGAGCGGAAATCGATGGAGGCACTGAGTTAATTAGGAGAAATCAATTAAGAGGAGTGTGTGTGTGTGTGTGTGTGTGTGTGTGTGTGTGTGTGTGTGCGCGTGTGCGTGTGTGTGTGTGTGTGAAGCTACACTGGCGTTTTCCTCGCCTCACTTCATGCTTTATTTGCTAAATTATATTAAAAGGTCAGTAGTGCAGCGATCATTAAACCGCATGGCCACAGTTTTTCTACACAGCGCGCGCCCCCATTATTATTAATAAGCTCAGTATTTATAACTCCTGTAATAATTTACCGTCATGCTCTGTTCTGGACTTCATTAACGGTTAATATGGTTTAATAATGGCATAATACTATTTTATTTGTAATCTTACAGTTGAGGCCATTGAGATCAGGTATAAGGTGCTCTGCATTTCATTATTTCATTTTCATTTTTCTTTTTTAAATTTGGACATTTGGACAATTATTTTTAGTCTGTGCGAATGTAAGACCTTGTGCTTTCGTTTGTCCCTTACAGAATAAACAAATAAAATAAAACGTGCGCTTTGTGTGCGTGCGTGTGTGCGTGCGTGCGTGCGTGCGTGCGTGTGTGTGTGTGTGTGTGTGTGTGTGTGTTTAAATAAAAATAAATCTTAAAGCCCTGATAGTGCAGTCAGGATAAACTGGAAATAACTAATAAATGAACAATTAAAATGATTTCGATTCAGATTTTTGTCGTCATCAGTGTTACAGTACTCAGAGATGTGTCTTACGAATTCACGTCATGCACGTGGGCTGTTTGTGCACAGTACAACTATCCTGCTGCGTGTTGATCTGAAGAAACATCAGGATTCAAAATATTTACCGCACTTTATCGAACAGATCTTTATGCAGAACTGTAAAATTATATAAAACAACAAACTCTATTCATGAACTTGATTAAAGAGATCGTAGGTATGAAGGGAAATCTAGATATTTAAGCTGACATTAATGAGAAAAAATGGTGTGAACTGATTAATTGCTCAAAATATTAATAATCAGAAAGTAAGAATGTGTATACACATTGGGTAAATAAACGAATAAACAATAGGGTTAGCATTACTTTTCCTTCGGGCATAGTTATGGTTCTGTTTTATATTACCTGTTTCATTTGAATATCCAGGAAAAAAAGCAAAATAACAGCATTAATTATTAAGCACCAGCAGTAATATAGTAAATAGTAATGAATCCCAATAATATCTTAGCACGTGCAACGAGATTTTAATTTCCATGTACATTTGCATATGAATAGCCGCTTTCTAATAACGCCATTACGTTTAGTAAGAATAATAATAATAATAATAATAATAATAATAATAATAATCGACAGTGTAGAAAATTAAAAGGTAGTTAAAAATTGATATGTTATTAAAGCCTAATGCAACTCTACTGCCTTACGTGCATGTAAAAATTACAACGATTTGCTTATAATTTCACTAATCAGATTTTTTCTGTGATCTTACACACACGATTTAAAGGTAAATAGATGTATTAGAGTCTTCATGTAAATAACAGAATATCAGTAATTTGTCTCATATCAGACTTCTGGCACCACAGTTACATCTAAAGATATAAGAAGATATAAATCTGTATTTATATCAAACATTACTTAATTACAGATTATAATTTGTATTATTAAAATCTGACTTCACACGCATGTGTACGTGTATATTATACGTGAATTGGATGAACACCGTTACACCGTTTCCCGAGAAATGAACAAAGCCCCGACATACGGCGCGTGCTCACAGCTCTGTACAAAAGAAATAAAACTGCTCCAATAATGTCCCACACTCTGGTGACGTATCCGTCATTTACAATTACTGTTAGAATCTGGTTAAAAATTTTTGCATTTTATCAAAAAAGAAATTTTGTATTTTTAAATACAACTTTAAGAAAAAGAGAGGTTTTAAGAAATGTTTTTTTAATTTTTAAATGTTCAAAATGTGATCACTGTAGAAGGTTTTAGATATTAATTTGATATTAAGATCTCATGTTTTATGTGTGTGTGTGTGTGTGTGTGTGTGTGTGTGTGTGTGTGTGTGAGTGTGCTTTATGACCACAACCACAACAAAATGACAGACATTTATAAATAATGTGGTGCAGGTGATGCAGGTGGTGCAGGTGGTACAGATTTTACAGCTGGTACAGGTGGTAGAGGTGGTACAGGTGGTGCAGATTTTACAGCTGGTACAGGTGGTACAGGTGATGCAGGTGGTGCAGGTGGTGCAGGTTTTACAGCTGGTACAGGTGGTACAGGTGATGCAGGTGGTACAGGTGGTGCAGGTGGTGCTCACACTTCCAGTCTATACTCTGCATGAAGAGAATAGCTATCATGTAATTTTTCATATTTATATATATATATATATATATATATTATAACTATATGTGGTGCTGCAGAGAGAGAAAAGGTGCACAAGGCTGCACAGACAGGCTGACACACACACACACACACACACACACACACACACACACACACACACACACATACCTCCAGATGAACAGAATGAATGCAGGCTGCAGTACTTGGCCAGCCAGGTCCTTAGAAAGCAGGCTAGAGATCAAGGCGAGGGGTTAAAGGTCAGCTCCATCCCAGACGAATGACCTCATTTATCTGTGGCTGACCCTGTGGTCACACGAGCTGGGGGAGGAGACTGGGAGCACAAGAAACTATAGGCTATCTGGTCATCCTTCTGTCCCAGTGGAATATTTCGTTACGTCCTTATCCTATCTCTCTCTCTCTCTCTCTCTCTCTCTCTCTCTCTCATATACACTATAACTATTCTTTCACTTAATTCTCTCAGTTTCCCTGCCTTCTTTATTTCTTTCTTTTGTGTCCGAATGATCTGACCTTGAGTGTTGACTCTAACTGAGCCGCTAACACACAAGCACACACACGCGCGCACACACACACACACACACACACACACACACACACACACACACACACACACACACACACACACATTATTTATTCACAGTGTTTATTTGGGTCCATTCACACTGCAGTATCATTAGTTCAGTTTTGATTCATCAGGATTCCAAAATTTATCTAAATAACCTTGAGATTTTTTTGGATGCCTCTGTCTCAGTGCAGAAGTGTATGTTAACATTTACATGTTTAATTTCTCTAAGTACATTGAAATGCTGTAAGATTGTGAGCAAGAGTTAAGTTTCCATCAAAACCTTTTGCAAAATGTAGATTAATTTCACTGAGTGTGGTCTTCTTTCATTTTCTCGCAGTAATTTCTCATTGCTGATATAAAACTACAGCCAGCTCTTATTTAAAAAGGTGCACTATAGCTCAGGCATGAAACATTTCCTTGCAACTCTCATTTAAACACCAGGAAAAACCTGTAACAATGCAATACACTGCATTAACATGTATCTGAGAACAATGTATACCTGGATTGATTATCATGTGATGGACATGTCCATTCTCCTAAATGCATTCAATACTATTTTGCGCACTTTATCTTCCTTCCTCTCTTTTTCTTGTCCTTTCCTTCCTTTTATTTTCCCCAACTTAATCCTTCCTCACTCTAAGACACATTTCCTAATCCTAAATATCCGAGACCCCCAGCCCTTCTGCTTTTGTAGACATAATGATATATCCTCTATAACCCTTACTTTCCTGCTCTCTCTCCTCTTCCCTTTCTCTCTCCTTCTCTTATCACTCTTTCACACTCCCTGTGCTTGTCCTCTCATGCCACATGGATTCCACCCTCACCCTTTTCTTTTTCCCCTCCTTGCTCATGTTCTCTCCTTCTTTCTGTTAAAAGTATTTCTGTTGTTCATTTTCTACTTTCCTGTTTTTACCTGTGTGTGTGTGAGTGTGTGTACCAAGTGTCATATCAATAGGTTAATGACCATGGTGTCACATTCAGTAAGTCACTGATTAGTTGGCACTTCATTAATCCACAGGCTAGTCAGGAGTTATAGACCGTCTGCTATTGATTTGCTCTGCTTACCTTGGGGAGAAAGCGGTTGGTCCTGGGTTCAGGTATTGATTGACCCGCGTGACATCTGACTCTGACCTGCTTCCAATTTCCCATGGTTTTGGGGAAGAAGGACACAATATTCATTCCTGCTTGGTCAGATGTTCCTCACCGAACTGGCTCTGGCTTTACTAACAGACATTCTCATATTTAGTTACAGATGATTGCCTCTGTAGTTGGCCTACACACACACACACACACACACACACACACACACACACACACACACACACACACAGTTGACATTACAATTTTTTTGTTATTCCTGAGAAGCTAATAATGGACTTCTTCTGTTAGCTGTTTATGACCAGAAACACTGGAGTATTATTGTCATTATGGTTTTCTTTTAATTTTTTTATACACAAAAACATCTTATTTGCTTCACATTCATCAACTTCCTGTTATCTTCTCTTTCCAATCCTGCCAGCTTTCCTTCTCTCTGCCTCCCTGCTTTTTTTTCTTGCTCCCTGATTCCCAACTGTAATCATATCTTTGCTGCATCTTGCCTTCTCTTGCTGGTCTTTTCTTTTCTCTCTCTCTCTCTCTCTCTCTCTCTCTGCATGTAAGCAATAGAGAAGACGCTGTTAAACATTTTTCTTCGCTCTTAATTGTTTTGACTTTTGCCATTGGCATCCCGATTAGAGCCCATTGATTTCCTGGTGCTAAGTGCATTGATTTCTACATTTCTTATTGATCTCGGTTCTAAATCTACCCACACATGGTCTCACTGCACACACACACCCTGAGACGTAGAGAGAGAGCAAGAGAGAGAGAGAGACCAAGAGAGAGAGAGAGAATCAGTTAAGGGTATTAGATTAAAGCTGTTTAGATTGATCAACAAGCAGAAATTGAATGCAAAGGATGTGTTCAATAGATGTCATTGATGAAGGCAGGAGATACTGCTGGGTTAGAGAGGATTACTGGACATGTGGCCACGTGGATGCAGCCTTATTGAGATGAATCCTTCACAAACTGTGCTAAAGTCTAGACAAAAAAATATCGCATACTCAGTTATGTTAATAGAATTTAACAGCCACTTTTATCCAGCATAAATTATGCGTCCATCAAAAACACATCCTCATGCACAGAAATAAAAATTATTCAGTGTCTTGGTAAATATGACCAAAACAAATCTGTGATTTAAATTTTTATGGCTTTAAGGGCTGAATGTATTATGTATTGTAAGTGAAAGTATTGAGAGTTCACGGTGTTTCTGTTTCTCAGGCTATGTTCATATTAATACATTTTAGTTTTAAATAAAATCAATCGCCATCCAGACCAGCGTTTTCACTCCATATCAGAAATGATCTTCGTCCATTCTAAGATGCCTGAAAACACATATCACACAACCATTCACATACACTGGGCATGTGCTTGCCGGTGTAAACAGCAGCAGATTGTCTACTCCGCAGTTGGTTGCTTAGTTGCAGATCACTGGAATAATAACTCACCTCCTGCGCCTGTAGGCAGTTGTAACACTATAAAATGCAGAATTTAAAGACAACACGGTCAGCAACGTTTGTAATTCTTAATCCATGCTACGTTCACAACTGAGTGTGGAGGCTGAGGCCGTCTTCATGTGACAGGAGCGTGATGACTCAGGGAAGGATACATCATGACTGATAAGATCCAATCAGTGAATGTGGGTGTCTGCATATCGTTTCCAAAACTCCGTGTTTCCCTCGTCCACACTAAAACATTTTCAAACTGAAACCGTTTCCAAAACACACTGTTTTAGTGGCTCAAAAACTCCAGAGCAGTATGAACGCTAGGCGTAAATATAGCAAAAGTGATGTGTTTTAAAACTAAAATGAATTAGTGTGGACATAGCTTTAGTCAGGTGTGTGTGTGTATGTGTGTGTGTGTGTGTGTGTCACCCTGTCTGTGCACTAACCTAGGGTTCTGCCAGTTTGTTCTTTATGAAAACTGATATAAATGCAGTTACTCATTACATTTTTTATAAGGATAATCCCTGCTCCTGTGTAAAGCTTGATAAAATTATGCTTCATAAATAACACTTTTTGTGTGTAGAAATTGTTGCCTCACTTTTCTTGAATAATTTGACTCTAGAATTTTTTCCCCATGAACACCCACACACACACTTACGCACACACACACACATACACTAACCTTTAGTGTGCTCTCTGTTGCCAGGCTCCCAGACAGGACCAGTCTTTTAGCTTGCTCCTTTTCCCCTGTTAATGGAGGAGTACGCTGTACGCTGCAGAGGCTCCGCTCTCACCTGGGTTCGACCATGTTAGGAATTAGCACGCTGCACAGCCACTCACTAATGTACAAATATACACTACAGATTGTAGGAGAGAATGTCATGTTACATTAAAGCATAAAGCTGTCATGGTGTACAAGAAAGAATGCATTTATAAAATAGAATTACATGCCAGTAATGTAAACCTACAAGAGATCAAATATCTGGAATTATTTTATATTACTCATCATATCAGAGTCACAGGAGCATGAGCATGAGCTTCACACACATATGGACAGTGCGCTTTACTGCACTCTAAAGTTATACTGGTGACGGGAAATGTATGGACGAGCTGAAGGTGATGAAGAGACGACACCATCAGTGCCCAGAAATGAATACAGCAGTAGCTGAAACAGTGGAAGCCCTCGGCCAACATAATGGATATGTATTAGAGCTATTGGCAGAGGGTGAGCTGCCTATTGACAATGTGTCAGCACTGATCATTAGGCCACAGCGAGAGAGAAACTCTGTGTGTGTGTGTGTGTGTGTGTGTGTGTGTGTGTGTGTGTGTGTGTGTGTGTGTGTGTTGTTATCTACTTGTTAGTGTGAGTGTGGGCAGTGATATAATTGTAAGCTGGTATTGATTGGGGCTCCTTGTTATTGATGAGAGAGAATTTAATTCAACCAACCCGTTTGTCAACATGACATTGCTATTTAACGATGAAATCTCCCTCAGACTCTGTTTCTAAACACACACACACACACACACACACACACACACACACACACACACACACACCAGTCACAGTGTTAATTAGCAACAAACTGGTTAATCAGTAATTATTATCATTATTATTATTATTATTGCTGTTATTATTTTTGTTGTTACTGTGGTTATTGTATTTTTGTTGTGATTTGATGGAAATAAACTCAGTTCTTGATTTTTCTTTAAGGCCACCTGAAGCTGTCCGAGCTCAGGGCTGCTGTGGTTTGTTCTGAGTTGTGCAGATATTTCTGTGGTCAGTGATGAGCAACGAGTTGAGCAACGAGCCATTGGGCCCGGTCTGATATGAAATGTCAGGCGTAGGGTGTGTGTGTGTGTGTGTGTGTGTGTGTGTGTGTGTGTGTGTGTGTGTGTGTGTGTGTGTGTGTGTGTGTGCGTTTG
>JAQQZX010000021.1:11464088-11475526 GCA_030068355.1 Notoglanidium maculatum
ACACAGTACATTAAACTGCTGATCAGTAATAATTTCATTAACAATAAGCGCTTTAGATGTAAGAGATCTAACATTTACTAGTCCTAGCTTTAGATCAAAGGTGCTGGCTGTGCATTCAGAATAATCCAGATTTATTTTAATTAGGTTATTAGAGCAAATTTTCTGAGTATTTCTACACTTTTGCTTAACTGTGGGAACAGACACAGTCTCAATATGGTGGAACCTGAGTGGTGACTTTGTGCAGCTAGCAGACGATCGGTTTAGCCTGCTTGTCTGCTCCCTGGGCTTGGCTCTGCATTGTCACACATTAACAAGGCCTGTCATGAGATTATGAGCGATGCTACAAGAAATGAGAGAAGCACCTTCCCGAGTGGTATGGATACCGTCCCGCCCTACCAGACCAGTCTTGCCCTCAAAACTACTCCAATTATCTATAAAGCCCACACTGTTTTCAGAGCACCACCTGGACAACCAGCAGTTACATTTACATTTACAGCATTTGGCAGACGCTCTTATCCAGAGCGACTTACATAAGTGCTTTGAAGTCTCTATCAGTAAATATATTCTGATGCTGGCTCACTAGGACCTGGGCTAAGAATACCATCACACTAAAAACTGTTGGCAAGTAATATAGAAAGGGTTGTTTTTGTTTTGTTTTGGGTTTTTTTTTATGTTACAGTGAAGAATAAGTGTTAGTCCAAGTACTTCCAAAAGAGGTAGGTCTTTAGTCGTCATTTGAAGACACCCAGTGATTCAGCTGTTCGGACATCAAGGGGAAGTTCATTCCACCGCCTAGGTGCCAAAACAGAGAAGAGTATAGATGCATGTCTTCCTTGCACCTTGAGAGGTGGAGGAACCAGTTGAGCAGTGCTGGAGGATCGGAGGGAGCGCAGTGCAGTGCGGGGTGTGATAAATGCTTTGAGGTAGGAGGGTGCAGGTCAATTTTTGGCTTTGTGGGCAAGCATCAGTGTTTTTAATCTGATGCGAGCAACTATGGGAAGCAAGTGAAGGGAACGTTCATAACCAGTTCAGCAACCATAACCTGCTGTAAGCTACAATGGGATGGGGCCAGAGCATACTACTGCATCGGACATCGCCTTCACTAATTTAAACACCTCTACAAAGTTACAATTAGTAACCTCTAACTGACAAAGGCGTATGTCGTTAGCTCCAACATGAATAACTATCTTAGAAAACCTGTTCTTGCCTAGGACCCTAAGATTGCCTGCTATGTCCGGCACCCTGGCTCCCGGTATACACCTATAGCTGCTGGTGCCCCTAAAGGCCTGGCTAATTTCACGTGTCTTAAGATAGTGTCTCCTATAACCAGAGCTTTTTCAGGTTTCTCAGCGGGCGCTTCACTGAGGAGAGCAAACCTGTTAGACATGTGACTCGGAGAGGAGTGGTGCTCACGTGGGCGAGCCTTGGCGTTAGTTTTGGCTCTGCGATTATGCCGCCGAGTCGTCACCCATTCGCCCCGCTGTGAGGGCTCTAATGCCGGAGCTGGGGCATTACTAACTCCACCTGAGGCATCCAGACTTTCCCCTACAGACACAACACTGCTCTCACTCTCACTAACCCTTTCTAGAGACTGGATGCGCACCTCTAATGCTGCAATCTTCTCCGTTAGTGAGCTAACTAATAAACACTTATAGCAAGTAAAGTAATTTCTAGTGACAGAGGAAGAATGACTAAACATCCTGCACTCCACACACTGAACAAGCTGAATATTTGCCATAGTAAATGTTTAATGTACCTTAGTTGAAGACTTGTTGATAATATTTGTAGCAGATCCAACGGGGATGGCCCCCGCTTGCAGCTTTTAAACAGGGAGAGAAATGAAAAAGAGAAAAACCACGTTCTCCGAAAACAAAGAAGAAAAAAGAAAATGCAACAGAAGGAAAAAAGTTAAAGAACACTGCAAAAATAAAATAATAACACAAAATTACCTATGAAAAGCAGAACAAAACATGTACAGCATAAATGCCAACAGAGGCAAGAACTCCTGGCCAACGATTCGAAAACTGGTACACCAGTGCTTCACAGTACAGAAGGATAATGACTCAAAACATATCATGAAAACAGCCCAAGAGCTTCATAAGGCAAAGAGATTAAATGCTTTTAGTCAGACCGAGTCAGTCACTTACTGAAGGCAGAAAGACTCATGAACAAGCCGCAACTGAAGGAGGCTGAAGTAAATGACTGTGTAAAAAATGGATGTAATTCCTTAACAGTTAATGCAATATTTTTGTTAAACTCTTGAATTAATGCTGAAAGGCTACACTTCACTCACATCTTGATGGCTTCATTTCAAATTCATTGTGGTGGTGTACAGAGGCAAAATTACGAGAACTGTGTAACTGTCCAATTTCCTATGGACCTGACTGTACACAAGGGGTGTAACGATACAGGGTGTTGTATTGTACGATATGGGGCTCTCAATTTGATGTGTATTAAACATTAAACATTCAACACATTACAATACAAACAATACATTGCATTGTAGGCTGTTCATCAAAATACCGCATTAAATTTTGTGCAGTTTTTGAGATTTAAAAGTGCTGGACATTTCACTGAGACTTGCACACCAATGAATTAGTGTAATTAGCCTTGCGTAATATTGCTTTATACTAATTCACAGTTTTTTGTTTTATTATATGCTGCTGAGAGTCTTAATGTGTAACAAACACTGTAATTTTTACGTTTCAATTATTATACTTTTACAACAGAATTGAAACTAAGGCACATATCTGCAGCTCGATGCATAGGATCATGCAGGTATCAGACAAGGGTTTCAGTTCATGTGAAGGAATTTACACAGAATAGTGTGAATTGTGATCTCAGTGACTGTGGTATGGTTTGCTGAGTCAAACCCTACAACAAATACAGCTGTTTCAGAAATACTCAAATCTGGCACTGAGATCACATTTTTCTTCATTCTGATGTTTGATGTGAACATTAGCTGAAGCTCTTGACCTGTATCTGCATGATTTTAGGCATTGTGCTGCTGCTACATGATTGGCTGATAACTGGAATAACTGCATGAATGAGCAGGTGTACAGGTGTTTCTAAACAGCTGGTCGATGGGGGCATATTTACTCTATGAGGGTATATAAACATACACATCATCTTCATCATCTTGTTATTCACACATTTCTACGGCTATCATAGTGTCGCTATTGACCTGGAATTGGGTATGTGATCAAACCACAGATATAGGAAACCTAGATGTTACATTAGCTGTTGTTGCTCTCTATGCCTCCTCTAGAAAGGTGTTTCGAAATTTGAGTGTCCCAACATCATCCAGCACAAATCAACCTCAATAATAGAATAATATAAATAAATACATTAAAATAGAAAGGCTGCATCTGTTCAGTAGTTGTGGAACAGGAATAATGAGGTAGACAGAAACAGGTATTGTCCATTGTGCAATGATTATATAAATAGTAAATAATGGTATATGCTACAGAATAGATAATGCGCTGTTTCAAAATAAACCAGGAGTAAAATTATGACTGTTTTAGCGTAGGTGTGCAATGTACAACAGAAAACAATATTGTTGCACATTGTGCTATATATTTAATTAAAATTATTTTTATTTTAGCTTTGATATAGTAAGCTATATTATGCTTTTTGTTCAACTGATTTTCCAAAAATTTGCTTTGTTACAGAAATTTTACATTTCTGCACAGATGACGTAAATGTAAATGTATCTGTGCAGTCAATCATTTGATTGAATCTAACTTATGTTTATGCTATTTGCGCAAATGTAAAGAAAGAAATGATCATAAACCAAGATGTTTGTAATTTAGTACACATGTATTTTAAAGTCACACTATAAACCAGAGAAAAAATATTGGAGAATATGGCAACATTTACATCATTTGTAGATGTAGCATCTAGTGTTCCTATCTCAGGTGGTTTAGATAAATAATTGGGCTGTGTATAATTATTGCCTTTTCGTTTCACAGCTCTGGCTGTCAGGGGAGGCCAGATGCCCATTTCAGCCCTAGAGAGCAGTGGTCAAATTTTCCTGGGTGGGGCCACAGCTCCAGGGGTGGGACTATGCTCTTCCCTCTTTCTTAA
Source organism: Notoglanidium maculatum (assembly GCA_030068355.1). Lineage (NCBI taxonomy): Eukaryota > Metazoa > Chordata > Actinopteri > Siluriformes > Auchenoglanididae > Notoglanidium > Notoglanidium maculatum. The sequence goes on from JAQQZX010000021.1 coordinate 11,468,175, forward strand.
CCGCCCCACCTTGTTGCCCATGCCCACAGGCACCAGTACAGGATTGGTCAGCGCAGCACACGCACGTTCACCTTCAAGTGCCAGCCGCATGAGCCCAGACTCTGGCTCTGCCTCACTATGCTCGAGCCCTGCTTCCTACTGCTCCTTCAGTGAAGCCTCTCCACCTCCTCTAGGAGGGGCCATGGCTGAGTGACACCTGCAACGGCCTATCACATGCTGAAGGGGAGGAGTCAGATGCAGCTGAAACAAACACAAAAAACTTGCCTTTTCAAGTGAAGCCATCTCTCCCTCCCTCCATTTCTCACCTCCACTCCTCCTATAATACCAAAAATATCCTGAACAAGGGAAGAACAGGTGTGAAAAAACATTAGGATGAGGGGTGGATGAACAAAGAAATTCACTGATCTGTTCGGTCCGAGAGGTGGAGTTACAGTGATTCTTTTTTGGCCATAAACAATAATGGACACTTTGTAAATGAAAAAGACACTTCTATAAATGTACGGAGGTGGTGGATGAATGGAACAAAGGAAAGGTATTTGGGCGCTGTCAGCGGATGGAAGGGATGAGTTGAAACCAAAAAGTAGCTTGAGAAAAAAGACTCAAAAACATAATGTGCCAAAATTTCCAAAACCAAAACACCAAAAAAACTGAAACCAAAAAATCGGAGAGAAAAGCTTTACGTAAAAGACTTTTAAACCTGACTCATCCAGGATCAGATCATCAGCTCCACATATACTCCTCCATTTTCAGGCTTTTCCATTTTTTCATTATTTTCTATCCTTCCTATAACCCTGCAGATTTGATTTTATTCATGATATTTCATCTTGTATGTTTTTGTGTACGTTTACATCTTTCTCAATCTACCTCTACCATAAGCTTGCTAGAGTAACTCTCATTCTGCTGATCACTGTTTTTTTTTAATAATTCTTTTGCTGTTCTCATCATCTATATCAGTGACATGATAAGCTCAGTGTTTGTATTAGTACTTCTGTAAGGTCAAACCCTTTAGCATCATGATTCCTTGTCTTATTTTTATTCATGATACCAAATCGACTCAGACTCATTCGCTTCATCTCTTGATACCAAAGCATTTGTCTGTCCTTGTGGCATCAGCTAGCAAGTGTTCAGACAAGACCTCAGATATGTCAGAAGAAAAACATGCTACCAACAGCTAACATCTTACAAACTGATGCTTCCCCCTGAATCCTCACAAAGCGAAAGATCAGAAGGGTCAAATTGAGAATGGTGTTAAAAAGGAGGGGAAAAATCTACAGTCCGGAGTGGCCATGTGTAATGCATGGATGGATGGATGTGCAGGAGAAGTATTACAAGCACTCTATAAACAGAAGAGCCTTTAACATGGAATACAAAGCATCACTAATGTTGATGTCCTTTTCTTTATTCAAACCCAAGGAGCAAACCAAAAAAGCGAGCAAAACTAATGAATGAGTGAAGTAAATGGAAACAAGGAACCACAAAAAGAAAAATAAATACAATGCAATGAGCAGATATGAGGTGCATGAAGAGGATGTGTTGGGGCAACAGTGATGATTGTAGACTACGATTGCTGTGATGGGGAACGTCATGCGAGCTCAATGCTCCTCTCCTCCTACCTCCTTTCCATGATGTGTGACCTTGTTTTGTTTTTTCTTTCACTCATATTCCTGAGGAATATTTATTGACCTCATTGAACTGAACTTAAAATACATATATATTTTGTTTTATTGCGTTTTTTCTTGCTTTCTATGTTGATGCTCTATGACATTGTCTCATTCTTTCTATTTTTGGGATGATTAGGATAATGTATTGCCTATTTTGATATGTTGTTTTGATCTTACTGTGGCGAGTTAAAATATTACTGTGAAAATGTAGCTTCCAAGTTATTCCTTGATCGAGAATGTTGTGAAAAAAAATAAGCCAAAACTGGAAAACCAAAAGCAAAATGTTTTTTATACATAAATGAGCCAAATAGCAGCCAAACCAATGAACAATGGTTGAAGGGAGACAGTTTAACTACCTGCACTGGTGCTCGGAGAAACTGAAGGTGTGTACTCGAGTGATCGATTGTGTGTGAGTGTGTGTGTGTGAGTGTTCTCCAGCATATAAACCAAATTGAAAGGAACCAGTTAGCTTACACACCTTCTGTCCATTGTATCACCAGAGAGCAGTGAGTAGCTGCTGAACATCATCTCAGAAAAGACGTACAAGACCAAGGATACGGAGAAACCAATGATCAAGCTACATAGCTGTGGAGGGAAGTTGGGGGCCTGTGGGTGGGAGGGGCTTAATTCAACTGTAAATCGAGTTGATATACACTTCTAGAGGGAATGTACCTGTTAGTGTTTCAATAGATTTTGTAGGAAAAAAGCTAACTTATTGCTCATGTAAAAAGCTGTGATAAAAAAAAACCTTATGAAATGTTGTTGATGATGATGATGATGATGATGATGATTACAACTTCAGACCAAAAGCTTTAAACTGCTTATCAATGGATTTTCTTTTTCATGCCAAGATTTGTGATTATTTTTTGAATGGTTGTGTTTTGCTTGATGATATGTAATTGTACTGTTTTCCTTCTTTAGTTGTTTATTTATGTATTTATGGTATTTCTTTTTTTAGTTTATAAAGCAAACTGGAAAGATATAGGGTGACATTTTAGGAACAAAATGCTAGTAATTTATGTAATTGTGGTTCTCTAAACACCAGATAAGTGCCAGACGTGGTGTTTAAACACATGCTGAGATCTTACCACAGAGTCACATGATGATGGTGTGATGTAGTATTTTGCTCTTAAATACCACCCTCCATGGCTGTCGGTCTCTGTACCCATCTCAACGAGATAGTGTTGGTTTGGCATTGATTAGTCACCTGTATAACCTACACCAAGTTATCATGAGGAACCCAAGAACCCTAGAACTGACCAGAAGGGTGCTGGGATATGACCGCTGGACTCCCTCCACTGGGAGAAGCAATGTTGATCTTATAGAATCTGGGATCCGCACTCTTCTGCATACATGAGATTACAGAAATCCATGATGAGCTAGGGTCCCTTTTTATTGAAAGGGGAGAGAAGCTATTACACATAGAACACATATCAGCCAGCAGGGATTTACTTGCAAACAAAATAATGTTGATTATTATTGTTGGGATGATTAATGGCTAGCAAAATGAATCTCTGATGATGCAGACTGTTTTCGTAGTAAGGAGCTTTTCTTCTTCCACTCTTGCCATTTTTCCACCAACAGGGAATGGGTTCTATTCTGGGTTACGCAGCAAAGTTTGAACCGTTTAGAGCATTTTGACCAAAAATAAATTGGTTCAGAAGCTGAAAAACTGAAAATTTGGTTCCCAGCTGGAACTGAAAGATTTTTTTCCAGTGTGAATCATGAAGATATCTGTGGGAATGTGATTAGTTTTGAGACAAAGCAGTGCACAGCGATGGAGAACAATACATCAGACAAATATCTGCAATAACAGGACAGAATCTTGCTACTGCTGTTTACTTCCATTGTGCATTGTGTAACGCTCTCCATGGATGATGCATCCATGATTACAATGGTTCTGCTCAAAACTGGTAGAAACATGGGGTGGTTTGCTTGGTGACTCCTGAACAGAACTGGTTCAAGAACCTGTTGGTGGAAAATGGGTAAATGAGAATGAGTGCCACAAGTGGTTCCTAGATGTGTGAGGACATGGTTCTTATTCAGGTTATCAACCATTAACCATGAAATCTTACATTTTACAGACTGTTGCTGTGGCACTTGGGCCAGATTCGACTAAAAATTTGGGTCTAAATCTGCCATACGAGTGTGCTGTGTTGGTATCAGCATCGCTGTGCAATCTCTTCTGATTAATGCTGAGGCATTGGACACAAAACTGATACCTGTCTTAGGCTTCTAGAAAGCTCAGGCAATGGCTGCAGAAGTGAGAGTCCTGCATTATAACGTCATTCAACTTGGAGATGAGATTATGCATATGGAGGGAACCAGTGTTTTTGTGGTTCATCTCAAGAAATGCTAATCTGAGGGAAAGCCACCTGGAAACAATAGCCAGTGAAAAGACAACTGAAAGAATCAGTGAACGAAAACAACAAAAAATTAATTTTATGAAAAGTGGGAGAGAAATCCACTTCTACCCATAATATGCACATTAGCAATACCCACTAACTTCACAAGCTCAGCAAGATGTGCAGAGAGAAACTCACTCAACCTCAGCAGCAGCAGATCTCACAGGCCTGAGGTTCATCAGACGGTGGGTGATGTGAGAGGAGACGCTCAGCACGCCAAGTCACCGCACCTTTAGAAATACCGTGAGTGCTGTGTAAATAAACAAAAAAAAATTGTTAACAGAAGAATTAAGTTGGTAGGAGACTCCGCAGCAGTCTAAAGCTGGTATGAAGATAGCTGCAAAATATTCAAAAAGGTCCCATGTGACGAAGAGAATAAAAGGGACAGGCAGCCATTGATGTTTTTTAATAGTAAAATACTACATCATACTTTCAACATGTGACTCGGGTACAGTCTCAGTATGTGGTAGAAGGTTTACAGGTGTTTAAATATTGCTCCTGTTGGTTGGACTGTGTGAGGAATAGAACTGTCATTACTGAGATTATTGCAATATCTTTACAATCTCTAATCTTTTGAAACAGAAACTAGCTGCTGAAATCAACTGTCCCTTTAATGGGCACTACATTTCTCCTGTGGCTGGATTTTCCCAGAGCTTTAAACCAACCAAACCAAAGGGTCTAAAGGAGAAAACTGGCTGATCAACAATGCACATAACACCAAATTCATTCATTTTGTTCTGTCCCTTCTATTTTTTGGACTGGTTTAGTAACAGACACTATACTTCTCCATATACCTCATGTTGACAAATACCAAAAAGTTAGCTTTGAGTATGGATGTTGCCCAGCAGACAGAGTTTGATTATATTCATTTTTGTAAGTGTTCACAACAACATGTAATTACTAAAATCTACAGGATGCTGAATTACACTAATTAAATACAGAACCTGGCCAACGTATTGCATTCGCAGCAATAAAACTAATTCCATACAAGAAATCTAACCTTACATCATTACTGAGTCCCAGGAGCTTGCTCGCTTTTAAAGGGGAGTCGTTTCATTGGTTATAACCTAACTGTAGAGTAATATATTTATTTTAACACAACCCCTTTCTACGATAAAATGCAAAATATAATTTTATTGTGTGCTAAATGTGCATGTTGTCTTTGCATTAACATTAAGATTATAAACACGGGGCCCTTGGGTGTTAAAGCCAAGGGAATAGATCACTATTACTATTGCAGTTTACTTTGCTGTTCATTTTTTTGTATGTATGACTGCATTACATTTTAACATGTCCTATACTGGTTTATTGTTTCATAAAACACAGCCACCAAAAGACATAATTAGTACAAAACATTTGATATTGCATGTATAAAGTTCTATATATTTTGCATTTTTATTAAATTAATAAAGTCAGTAGTTATACTGATGAACAGGAATGTCTATTTTACTAGTATTACACTTGTGGAAAAAAAATCAATTTTCAAATTCCTCACAAATGAATAGTAAGAAAAACAATATAAAACAAAAACTTTCCTCTAAATTTTGTTCCTGTACAATAATTACATACCATTTTAGTCTTTCCTGTTCCTTTGTGTTTTATCAATACAGCTTTAATCCAAAGGTATTATGATGAGGCCAGCAAAGATACTTAAATAATAAAAAAAAAAAACAATCTCACAACTGAAAACCAAAGAGTTCCACCCTTATATTTACTTTTTACATGTTTCTTTATTAAACACGCATAAATGTTCATGACTCTCATTCTCAGAACAATGTTCACATGAGGTATGCTGATGCTGGTAGACGTGGACTCTTATGAAGGTCTCTTTGACTCTTTGATGTTTCTGTATATTCTGCTCCTTGTCTGTGTTCTCTTCTCCATAGCTCAGAGTCACTTCATGGAGTTTGTAAACTCATTTTGGATTTTGTTCAGAACTACTGAACCTGTCTCTTACTCATCGCTGTCTGTGTGTCTGTTGTATGGAGTGAGGATGGGGAGGGGAGGGGAGGGGGCGAAACAACTACTATGTGTTAGGATTAAAGTGCGATTTTAGACTAAGATATTGTCTCAGTCTGATTTATTACCACCATATTCACACATACATGGGATTTACGGTTTTCAGCAGGGCCAGTTTCCCACAATGGACCAGGAAATATTACAAAGTCTAATCTATAAGAAGTTCCATAAACAATTTCAGTATATCTTCTTGATTAAGAAGTATCAACTGAGTAAAATAAATGAAAGAAGTGTGATTCTTATGGACTCTAACGTATTAAAGGCTACAAATGAACAAAGTACTTTTCCTCATCAATTTAACATAAATATTACAGTCGAACTGAAGTTGTACTGCTAATACAGTATGTTTGACCTGAGCTGAAATTGGATGGCGGAGGCAGAGGCAAAGCAACGTCCAGCTGACAGGGCAGGGAGGAAGGGTGCCAACAGGATCTCTAATCTGGTCCTTTGCCCGCTCCTCCAACTGTTTTTCTCCAACCATTTTTCTGTAATTGCTGGCCAGTTTTTCAAGCTGCTGCTGGTGCTATATGCTACTATTGGAAAGAAGAAAAAAAAAAGAGCAAACACAATAAAACCATGGAAGAAGTTGCACAGACATACATTTCATAAAACATTAAAGATCAACTTTCTGTTAAAACCTTTATAAAATGTGCTTTGCCCTCTTTTCAATCTGGTTGGAACTTTTGTAGGCAGCCCTCTGTTTCTCTCTCCATTTTTTCTGTCTGTCTGACTACGTACTGTATCATTCTCATCTCTTTCCTTGCAAATACACTTGCGCAGAGTGACATGATGTAGAATTTAAATAGCGAACGTTAAACGCACGATATATGATAGCTAGGAACAGCACGTTCAAGGAATGAGGAATGGCCCAGGAAAGCATATTTTTCCTTGCTTTTTTCTAAACAAGATGTTGTAAACATCATCAAAGTTTCTTTGTACCACCAATCCGTACAGTGCGTATAACTGAGCAGTCACTGAATTACTCATAGCTGACTCATATCTACATATCACTGCTACTGAATCCATGCTCATTAACATGCTCATTTTAACCGAAGCGATAGGGCGCATTTTATCCCCTATAAAAATCCTTGAAATATATAAACAAAATATTCTTCTTCAAATACTGATTGAAATTTCAGTGAAAAATACAAATCTGTACCAAAACAAACTGTCAGAAAGAGATATAATATAATAACACTGGGTTACAAAAAATTTTTTTTGTGAGTTGTCTAATATATTTCTGCTTATTTAACATATTTCTGGCCCA
>JAQQZX010000021.1:11475626-11485626 GCA_030068355.1 Notoglanidium maculatum
CGCCCGAACATGCTGGGATTGGCTCCAGCTTCCCCGTGACCCAGACGGATAAAGCGCTATAGATAATGGATGGATGGGTTGCACCAGGTGATATTTTAAAATGCAAATGCTTTGCAGGTCATTAGTGCAACACACTTTTTTTATTTATAAATTTTGCCAAATATGCCAAAATAAAAACATTAAATATTTTAGAGAAATTTCAAATATGTTTTCAGAAAGGGTAGACGGTCATGCCACAGGACATTTTGGCTCTTCTAAACAATGAAAAATCACCAATATATTAAATGGTGAAACCAGATATGTATTGTGTCTTCTTAGGCATTTTAATTTTTAAGGAAAAAAATTGGGCTTTTGGAATCAAAAAGTCATAATTCCTATACGTCGTAATCTACACAGGCTAGCAGTTAAAGCCCACATCTGATACAAAATCCTGCTTATGTCACACAAAGCTCCACATGGTCTTGCCTGCTTCTCCATACCCCTGGATATACTCTGATTTTTTTGTTTTCTGTTGTTGTAATTTACAGGTCTGCTCTCCCTGTAAAGCTACCATGGGTTTGGGAGAGGCATTACACCTCACCACCAGCAGGGGTCTCCTCCCCTGAGTTCTAACTTATTACTTCCAGGCCATGTCCTGGTTTTCGAGTGTGTAAGGCCTAGTCATTGCAAAACACATTCCGCCAATTCCAGCATTTGTGTAAGTTCTGAGCCACGTTTACTTGTGATTAGTGCGTTTTGCTTTGCCTATGTTTTACTCTTTGGATTTGTCCTCTGGAGGATCTCGTTCATATCTGCCAGATCTCCCCACCTCTCCTGCAGCTGTACAATTCATCTTTGTTGAAAAAAGACTTTACACTGATCCTGAGAAATACTGTGAATACTGAGAATAAAGAAATACTGTAGTAATATTGTAGTATTGTAGGTGACTTTGTTTCCTAGCCCTATACACATTAGTGAAGGGGATGAATGAAAGACACCCTTCATTACCATTTCTGGGACTGAATACTTGGTAATATCCTATGAAATGGTCAAGGCTTCTTCTGTGACTCTAGCTTTCATTAGAAAAATGCTTTGTAAGTTCCTAAATCACTTAAGTGTGCTTAATGCAGATTTATTTGCATGATTTCATTCAACTCTATTCAGACTGCAGACTGTAACTACAGACATACACCGATCAACCATAACATTAAAACCACTTACCTAATACTTACTAGGTACCAACCACTGCACATCGGGAACACCACCACAAGACCTGCTGTGTTGGAGATGCTCCGCCCCAGTCATCTACCCATCAAAATTTGGCCCTTTTCAAAATTGCTCAGATCCTTACACTCGCCCATTTTTCCTGCTTCCAACACATCATCTTCAAGAACTGGCTGTTCACCTGCTGCCTAATATATCACACACACACCCTTAACAGGTGCTAATTATAACAACATAATCAATGTTACTCACTTCACCTGTTAGTGGTTTTAACATTGTGTGATCAGTAAATGGTCATCTGACCGGTGTGCACACAGGGTGGAGTTTACATGAAACAGGTGTGTGTCCCAGCTACATACAGTTCTGTTCTTAGACTTAAGTGCATTTTTATTGTGAAATATCTGAGGAGTAGAAGCACTGGTTAGAGAAGGAAGAACATCCAGTTTGGATCCTCGATGACCACTGAAATCTGATGTCATGTCTCCTGAGGGACTTCATCCCTACCAAGCCTAATCATCACCCAATTTAAGTTTGCACCCATCTACAGGCCAGGTGCAAGGACACCAGGCTGACCCCTGTTAAGCCTCCATCATATGACCTAAGAAAACATAATACTGAAGAGAACATACTATTATGCTTCAGTATTGTGTAATAGCTGCCTTGGAGATCATGGATAATATCATTGGAGCCCAGAGAGAGAAACCTCTGCCACCAGAATGTCCTGTAAAGACCTTTCTTCCTTAAGTCATGTGAGAACAATTCATTTTGTTAGGTTGTTTATTATATATATTTGTTGTGGTGTAATATATTGCCAACTACAATAGAACTGGAAATTTTGATGAAACATCATTATTTTCCATTAATTCCATTTATGGTTGTTCCTTTTGTTCAGCATCATGCTAGTGACATGCTGCCCAGTCATCAGCAAAAGAACCGACAGGCCGGGACCTGGCCTGGGTCCCTAGTTAGCCAAAGGTCTGCAATATATTACGCCTCGTGTTATTTCATATTCTGCAATGTCAGTTCTCATTCCCAGGAAGCCAATAAAAAGTGTAGCAGTACCACTGTGCTCCACCAGATGGAAAGCAAGTCAAAACTTTAAACTCCAAATGGACCATATTTCCTAAGACTGGCAAGTAGGCTTTTTATGGCTCTGGAGTCCCATCAGGTGCTAGTGGTGTTTCTTTCTCCATTACTCTACTGTTTTAACCATGGGCTGTCACAAAGAAGCTTTATAGAAATATATAAATTCCAGATATAAATTTCAAATTTATAAATTATGAGCAAGCTAGAGACAACATGATGACGAAACCTTGAGAGGAACCAGACTCAAACGGTAACTCATCGGTAATTACTGACTTTTACAGTTCTCCTACAGAACTACTAGCTTACTAAATTTTTGTTTGTTTGTTTGTTTGTTTGTTGTTATTGATGAATTACCATATGTAACTGTTCCACATCATCATCAATTCCCGAAGAGCACAGTAACGCTTCAGTCATTAGTAACGAGTTTCACTTTATTCTTTAAATTCATCCATGGTTCCCATAACCATAACACTGGGTATTGCACTAAATCTTCATGAAGTACTTCACAGAACACAGCAATAATAGGAAAACGACAGTAAGCGTGGACATTAAACATACAGACACTTTACAGTAAAGACGCCTCTAATCCTGAAGAGTCTGTGGATCTAATTCAATGAACTGATTCCTCTGAATCTGAATCGTGGAGCTGATGAGCCTCTGGATATAAAACTGCTCTGCGTGTGAATGTTATAGCGCTGAGGTGCCACGGAGTCTAAATGACAACACTGAGGAGCCTCTGGTTCTGAATAAGGAACTAATGAGGCTTTGCACTGTCGGTCTTCGCGTTATCGAGATGAATATCTAAATGTGAATTTGAGTTTATGAGTCTCCGAAAACACATCATGTAGTATTGTGCTCCTCACCTCTGTGGCTGTTTTTCTCATCTGTGCACTGTGTTCCGGTTCAGAGTCGGATGTTTGTGCTTTTTCATCTGTTTTTCCTTCCACACCCACCCACCTGCAGGACATCACAACGCAGTCATGTTCACTTATATCTGTTGCTTGGCTTTTTGTGTATTGTGCTTGAGTTTGACCCAAAGCTTGTGTAGAACCTGGTATATGTGCTGTTTTTCAGGTTGCAACTCATATAAACCTAAGGAATCTGCAAAATCTGTCATTTCACAGCTTCGCAACTGATCAGCAACTTAGAAGACTGAGGGACATGGGGTCATATCATGCATGTTCCAACTGCGCCTTCCTTCCTCTAGATATTGTTTTCTCTCTGTATATACTTCTCTTGTGTTCGTGTTGTATAGTCCACTGGGTGTAGGGAGTAGCGGCCATTGTCTGGGGTTTGGGATTTTGTCTGTGTGTGTTGGCCAAGTGATGATACAGAGAACAGGGTCATGTTCAGGAGATCTTCATAAAGGCACATAAGAGGTGATGGTCACGTTTGGCCATGTAGCATATCTGGTGTACGCAGTGTATTTTATCTTTATACATCCAAATATATATATATCACATATCACAACATATCTCATACACACACACACACACACTCTCTCTCACACTCTTTTTCTGTTGCCATTCCAACCCTAGACTGAGCCATAACAATAGCAAACGTGTCCCTGAATCTGAACCATAAAAGTGATTTTTGGTTCTTTGATTCTGAATCATGCAGCTGATTAGACTCAGGATCTGAATTAGTCTTTATATGGAGCAAATGAGCTACTGAATTTGCTGTTGTGGGATTTTCCTACCATATCCAAAAGTTTGTAGTTGTTGGTGATATTATCCGATAAGTAACATATAAGGATAAAATGGTCATTTAAAGGTGCACGATGTAGTATTCAGTGGGATCTATTATCAGAAACAATATTATATTCATAAGTGTGTCCTCATTAGTGTATAATTAGCTGTAACTCTGAATCATTGCGTTTGCGTAAGTTTAGAGCCCTTTATACCTACACAGGGAGCGGGTCCACATCTACCCACATGTTGCGCCGCTACAGTAGCCCAGAACGGACAAACCTCTAGAGAGCGCCTTCCACGTTACACGTTTTAACAAGCGGCAGCGTGAATCCGGAAGGAAGCACCGGAAGGACGACAAAGAAGAAGAAAGGAAGACAAGGAAGAAGAAAGAAGAGGAAGCAGTGCTTGCTGGAGCTGGAGAACACGTTTGAGAAGCCAATATTTGAAAAATGGAGGATCGTACTGATTATTTAACATAGAAAAAGCAAGAGCGTGTGAAAGTAAGTACTTGGAAGTACACTACGGGCTCCTGATGGCCACCGTACGCTCTAATACACGCTCACAGAGGGAGGGGTGAGAAAGGGGGGGTCAGGGGGCAGAATCACACACAGTGGGGCTTTAATCATGAACAGATTGTGGATCTTGCTGTAATCTGCCAGTCAGCTGGAACCTGGTTCACTCTGCAGATAAGTATGTTTACTCCAGTAGTGTCTGGCACGTGACAGTCTATAGCATGCCAGTGACGCTTTCTTCACATGATATGGGCCTTTATGGAATGCACAGAAAACAGATTATCAAGACACTTTTAATCACTTAAGCGTTGAATTAGGGATCATTACACATGAACCCCATCAGGTAAAAGTGAACCCACAATCTTCAGTGTTCTTGGCAAGTTACAGCACCTCACTGTACTGCTGCTGGAATGGCTTAAATCTCACCGACAAATCTCTGCTTTGTTGTTATTTATATTATATATACTGTATATATATATATATATGAAAATATATCTGAGATTAAACGATGATAAACCTAAGAGATCCAAGAGAGAAGCTCTGAAATAGCCAGCCATTTTCCTGCATATGAATAAAACGTTGCACATTATTCAGGGTACAGCTTTCATCATAAATATCAGAAACTACACACTGTAATGAACAAAATAATAATTTGCATACATACAGTATGTTGAAAATATAAGAAATTCTTTTATCAGAGTTTTCAATTTGAGCTGCAGTCGATGACGATTTATGACGACAGCGGGAAATGTTTTTTAAATGTTTTTAAAAACATAATACAAATATAAAGTTTAACTTACAGTCTGTACAGGCAACATCTCAGACACCTATCAGTTCAGCCATCATACAGCCAGAGAAAGTAGGCCAAGCAGATTACTACTCAGGTTTGACAAAATACATCTCACACGCAACATTAAACCCTGTTCCTGGAAAGAATTTGTGGAGAGTAACTTAAAATGTAAGTTTGTCCTGTTTTCCATTCACTAACATGAGAACGAGTGAGTTAGGAACCGTACTGCAGGCAGCCACTAGAGAACCTCAGAGACATCTCAGCATTTTTCTCTGTTTAAAGGGGTTTAAATTTGAAGCTAAGACAGTGAGCAGACTGTCGGCTTCTGGGGTTTGCAGTGGAGATTGTGATGGCTGTTCCCTGATGATGCATCCGCTCTCAGCGGTCACAACGGTGCTAACCTCACTCAGCAAATAAACTTCCAGTGCCTTTCAAATTTATGTTGGAGTGTGTGTGCGTGTGTGTGTGTGTGTGTGTGTGTGTGCGTGCACAGGTGAGCATTCACAGGATGGCAGCTAACCTGTGACTGCCACCTAAAGAACACGTGGTGTTGCTTTGTGAGAGACGCGTCATGCTTGTTGCTGATGTGAGCATTCTGCTTCCATGGAATGGATTAATTCAGTGCTTTAAATTGTTTTCTGATGTCTAAGTAGAAGGTGTGACTTTGGTCGGGGCAGAAAATCTCCAGATGAAGTTTTACACACCCATATACCAATAAAGTTGGATCTGCTGTTCTCTTCAGTGTCAAACGCTGAGCAAAGCCTGCTCAATATTGCCCAAGGTTTGAGAGACTGTCCAGAGTGAAATGTGCAGAGTGAACTAACGAACCTCCCCTCCACAGCCTGGAGCAGCTGTCTGGTGCACATCGTCTGCCATTTCCGTTTTCACGATACAGGCAGAACTGCTGAGGTTTCAGCCGTGCAGGTCCACGGTAATATTGCCTGGGCTGGAACGTGTGGCGGCGCAAGCTAATTTTATGGGAGTGAATATTAAGTCATGACGCAGACTTCGGAATGGGACTGATGCCTGCTTTTATAACTCACCTGCGCAATTTATTTCCCTCCAGTGCAATACATTACTATGCGTGACTGTCACAGAACTGGCCGTTTTTAACTTACCCATTTATTTTATTTGCACATGTACTCAATTAAGGTTCCTGTTATAGTCCTAAGTTTTTTTTTTTTTTATGATTTTATAAGATGTGGGCAAGTGAAGAATCAGGAGACCGTAAACTCACTGTGGCTGCAGCAGCCCATATTGCTTGAGCGCTAGTACAATTAATGAATTATAACTAAAAGAGAGTGGGTGGTTGTCACTCAAGCTGTGTGCCCGGTCAGCACCGACACTCACACTCCCTCCCTTGCGCACACACACACACTAATTAGCCCTTTTGTTATAGCCCACCACTGCCTCGTAGCTTCACATGTTGCCCCAGGTCTTGACCTTTGGCCTTGCCTTCAGCAAGTCGGCAGCGTGTTCCCAGCATGCGATGCCAGCCCCCTCCTCCGGCAGGCTTTGTGAGACTGCCTCCTGCTGAGCTTGATTGGATCTGAAGTGCGTGACGGACAGATAGGCTCTGAAGAATGCTGACAGCTTCAGAGTGACGATGCACAGGGAATTAACGGCAGTGGATGTTTGGTGGTAAATGTACAGTTAAATATTAAAAACCAGTTTCAATCATGACTAAAATGAATGCTCAAATCAAGTTTTCCTAAAACAGCATTTTTGATTGCTAATAAGGCTCAAATTAGAAACCCGCCATGCAACCAATCAGCTCGGAACGTCCTGTCAGCTACATACCAACGGCTCTGGCTTTTCTCTACCACAAATATGGCTGTCTTTCAGGCTGGGTATCATATACCACGGATCCAGTGCAGGTCAAGAGTCTAACCACGCTAAGTGTACAGGTCTGTGAAAAAGTATTTGCACACTCAAGCTTCTCTATTTTTGCATATTTGTCACAATAATGATTTCTGATACTCATGAAAGTGAGGCCTGTAGCTGATGTTCGCCTGTGTTCTCTTGCGACTTCCCGGATAGCTCGTCACGGTGCTCTTGGGGGAATTTGGCAGTCTGGACACTTGGTAAAGATTCACTGCTGTTCTCCAGTGGTTTGGAGATGATGGTTCTCACTGCGGTTCTCCTCAGAAATGGCTCGGTAACCCCTTTCCAGACTGATATATTACAGAACTGACTCATCTCTTCAAGAATTTCTTTTGCGTTTGTGGCCGAATGCGCTGCTTGTTGAGACCTTTAGCTTACTTCACTCTTACATGGTTGGCAGTAATTAAACCTGGGTGTGTCTCGTCTAATTGAACCCAATTATCCCTTAAAATTGGGTTAATTGGCTGACTGCGTAACGAACAGGGCAATTACTTTTTAACACTTTCAGTTGGTGGTGTTTTTTTCATTCAATAAAAGAAATGATCATTTAAAACTGGTTTTGTGTTGACTTAGTTTGTCTCTGAAGATCTGAAAGAATCAAGTGCAACAATTATGCAAAAATAGAAGAAAGCTAAAGGGGCATATACTTTTTCACAGCACTGTACATGATGTCTGTTCAAAGCCGTAGGAGTTCCAATTGCATCATGTTTCCTTGAGGCTCCGTAGCACTCAGCACGTCTACACAGAGATGTACAGAACCCGTTAGCGCTTTCTTATTCATACGTATAGGTTTTATGTACATTTTATTCGTAGTTTTTAAGAAATAGCAGGTCGCCGTCTTCACATCATACTGGTCATTAATCTGCTATATACAGGGGTAGAAAAAGTGCTGAGGTATTGTTCTTAAGTGAAATTGTGGATAATGCATCAGTCAAATTGGATCGAATTATCTCTGATATTTATAATATTTACCAATAAAATAAAACAACGGGAGTTTCTCTCCTTTTGGAAAACAGACGAGCCCATGCGGGGTCACGACCCCCGTCTTGGGAAACCCTCAGGTAAGTATAAAAAAGGGAACCCGTTAGCCATGTTACCTGTTTAATGTAGATGTTTATAACCTGGTGAGAAGGAATGTGTGTTATTGGACCATCAGCAATTTTGGTGAAATTGATAAATTTGCTTTAGACATTTAGAGGATGAAAGTGTTCCTGGAAACCAGGACAGGAAATACGATGCCTATAACGACTGCCTTCAATCTGCAGAGGATATCGCATCCCGATTCAAACATTCAGACCACAGAAAGAACAAAGACCTCCAAGGCAGTTTGCTTGGTGTTTACCTGTTTTTAATGAACCCTGATTACAGTTTTAAAAAGGAGAAACTAGAATACATTTCCTCATGATGTGGAGTTACAGCTCTTCTTTAGAGTGTTACACGGAACTGCCGAGCGTATAAGCACGTGTGCAGGTGAGGAAGAGATTAATACATGTACAGGAGAGAGAGAGAGACACCTTATGCACAATAAAGGCATGTCTTCACTGTTCTACAGTCCACCAAAATGCAAAAAAAGAATGTACACAAAAGATAAAAAAAAAAAAAAAAAAAAAAAAAAAAAAAAAAAAAATGAATACATTTAGATAAAATAAATGAGAGCGCATAAGGTAACCCCGCCCCTTTACCTGGCTTTATAATGATGGAAACCAGCACAGGAAGAAGAACTGCATCTGCCATGACGAACGCGGAATACATATTGTTGAAATCTGAAGCTAGTCTTTCAAGAAAGGGTACAAAATATCAGTAATATATCACTGTTTAAAAATAATAAGTGATGACACGACTAGGTATAATAAAAACAGCAAGGCTTATACTGAGGATATGAAAATATACGCTTTTTTTTTTTTTTTTTTTTTTACAGGTATGAATAAGTAAGGCAGCGGTCAGGTGGAGCTGGTGTAATGCGGCGGCACTGATGAACACAATATAAAACCTTAAAGATGAGAGAGAGAGAGAAATAAAAAGATAAAGCAAAAGAGGGGGCGCTGTGGCAAAGATCTGTCCCGCCGTGGAACTGCTTACTGCATGACCTCAGTGACGAAGGGAGAAAAACACGTCCAACACATTCCTGGCTGTTGTGTTCCTCTGACTTGGGTCATGGCCAGGACCTGCTTTACTTCCTGAGGTCAGGGACTGCTCCTGCATGTTCTCCTCTGCTCGAACGTCTACACAATCTGCAACGCTTTTATCAGTGGTTCTAATGAAAGCACGAGCTCGTATACGCATCCAGGAAACATGAAACTTACATGAAATACCCCTGCCTGCATTTGCCTTGCAGTGTGTGTGTGTGTGTGTGTGTGTGTGTGTGTGTGTGTGTGTGTGAGCGAGCGACAGGTCGTGCATGTGTGAGCACTTATAAAAACGCTTCCGGTACAATCACTTCCTGTCTTTTCTTCCATAACACTTCATAAACCCTAACCATTCTGAGCAAAGCATCCCTGTGGTTACGTAGACGAGGTCGCTTTATGCATATTTTATTTGAAATATTCTCATCTCTAAAAATAGAATTATCAAAACTATTCAAAGTTTTGAATCTAGGTAATCTGTATCAAATATATAATAAATGAATGCAATATATGGGCTTTATTTTTAATTTCTTTCCGCTAAAAAAAAAAATAACTCCAAGACGTTACAGCAGTCTGATTTTGTGTCTGATTCGGAGCTTCTTTTTTATATAGATAGAAAAAGGCACGATCTCACGTCTTTCTTTTCTGTAAAAGGCTGCATGGCCCCACAGAGTCGAGGGTAGGTCTCGCTGATGTTTGCCTGAGATTTTT
>JAQQZX010000021.1:11497148-11513881 GCA_030068355.1 Notoglanidium maculatum
GGGGGAGAGAGAGAGAGAGCAAGTGAGGGAGGGGGAGAGAGAGAGAGACAGAGAGAGGGAGCGAGGGAGAGAGGGATGGAGTGAGGGAGGGAGAGAGCGAGAGAGAGCGCGAGGGAGGGAGAGAGGGATGGAGCGAGAGAGGGAGAGAGGGAGAGAGGGAGGGAGGGAGGGAGCGAGGGAGAGAAAGGGAGCGAGAGAGGGAGGGAGAGAGGGAGAGAGAGAGGGAGGGAGAGAGGGAGAGAGAGAGAGCGAGGGAGAGCGAGGGAAAGTCAGATGAAGGTTCCAGATGCCAAGCTTCACTGCAATATAGTGTGTGTGTGTACAAACTGCTACGAGCTGCATCTCTGATTAAACACTGCACGAGAGCTGCTTCAAATCCAAACGCCGACTGCAGGAACGCCGACTGCAGGAACGCCGACTGCAGGAACGCCGCTGGTGTTAATGCTCACTAATGGTGTAGAATACTTCATTAGCATGTGATTTTTGACACAGCACAGTGTGTTTAGCAGAGGCAGATCTGTCCCCTGTTAGTGACGTGTTAGGATGGCGTACGTTATTAACGTAAACGCATGAACGACACTGACATTTTAAAAGATTAACACACAAAAGCCGTCTTATTTCTAAAATTAATTTGTAAAATAACTGAATGAAGTGAAAGAGGAGATTCTGTTGCCCCATGACCCCGTTTATAACTCCAGTGACCCCTAGAGAGTGAACCCTGCTGTAGACTAACCCTAGCAAGCAGTCATGGAGATGGCGAGCTGAGGGCTCAGGGCCGGTTCCCAGATTCCCAGGCTCCCAGATTCCCAGGGCGAGTGTTAGAGGCACATGGACTACAAAGGGAAGTCAGGAACAAGCATTAGTCGGCGTTTCTTGCCAGCAGTCAAGGCTAAGTCCCAGCCATAACACCAACCATGTGCTGCTTGATCTAATGTGCCTGAGATCAAACACTGGCAAACACTGTTTAGGAAAAATGTAACCCCATACGAGGCCGTGACGTGTCAGCGTTATTCCCGTATAACACACTGGGGTAGGTCACGCCGAGAGACTCGTACCGATCCAAGGCTTTCTGTGTATAATGAATAACGCGTTACCCGTGTAAACCTTTAACAGATGCGTCTCTGCAAGCTAAACATCTAGGAGCTGTTATTTTCACATCTCTGTGTCAACACAGGCGATACTGAAATGCCTGTTCCCGGCAAACGGCGGTAAGGAGCGTGCTCCAGATGTCCGGGACGCCGCAGCGCAACAGCCAGCTCTGCCCAGACACAAACCAGACGCATCACAGGGGAGTTCCTTTTAGGGCTGTGATTAAATCAGCCATAGATGGTCAGGCAGGGTGCGTTTCTGGGCCAATTTTCCTGCTATGTGAAGACTGCTAAGCATGAGGAGCACCCAAGCGGCTCCACCGACAGGCCCGTGCAGGTCTCCAGCATGCCGAGCAGCGGGACGGCCACGTTAACCTCGTCCTTTGGACATACAACACGGCCTGCTTTACTTCATTCACACTCCGATAAGAACCGGTGTGGTGCTGCACGCTAGCTTCAGCGGCATCCACAGAAGCTGGGGTCGGACAGGGGTGGTGGTGAGACTGGTATACATCTAGTTTAAGCAGCTTTTGGGAACTGAGGAACAATAAGCCAATCAGCAGGTTTTGCTGTACTAATGCTGAAGGCTTTGTTCATCATCATCATCAATCTGACTGCTGAGTAAAAGTCATCAACTGAGATCCTGCTATTATCTAATCTGGTTTTCATCTTCAACCTCAGGTCAGGGACTCCTCCGCTGGACTGCTCAGAATTACACATCTTCAAGACTTTGAAACAACTTAAAGTAAGGGTTTAAACCAAGTGGAGGGTCTCCGTATCCGTGTCTAATGGCATTCATGTGCAAAGGAATGGCACTGAATTAAGAAGTGCTTCACTCCCCGCTCTCAAAAGAACAGGAGAACCTTAGGCGAGGCGGAGAACGCTGCAGCGGCGTTAGCTCGGCCCGAGCGTCTCCGCCGGAGGGCAGCTGGAGGTCAGCCAGCGTGAACCCGGCTCAGGTCAGACTGAACTTCTAATTCTTGCTGCAGTGCGCTCCTTCTGAGCATCTAATTTTAACCTGCATGGCCCCGCCTAGATCAGATTATACTGGGCTAGATGGCCAAACAGTGCGTGTGCTCCCCAGACACGCTGGAAACAGCAGCATTTACTGCAGTCCTGCAGCCCGCAGCCAAAACCGGCCTGCGAGCAGTAAACACGCGCCGCATACAAGCTCCTGCCCTGGCTGGTCTACGTGTTTAAGTCGAATCAAACAGTCACTTGGATAGCTTTGCCTCCCTGTTGCAAGTTCCTAAAGTATGTAAAGTTTTGGTTAAAAATGGGCAGAAATCGTGTTCGATTATTCGTACTAAAACACACAGGGCCAAACCATTCGAATATCTCATTTTGCGCATTATGTCCACAAGCAGGCGAACCGGTGCAAGGAGACGTACAGTAACTACTCACATAGGTGTATTTATTTTAACATAAACATGTCTTTTAAAATACCTACGTAACTACACATCCCAAAATAAACAAACAAAATAATTCGCTGATGGTACACAGAACGGATCTTCAGTGCACAGAGAGCTGTGCTGTAACAAACATGGAACCGCGGTTATTTTTCCAGGCTGGACGGGAAAACATCAATATTCATGAGAAAAGTGCTACCTGAGTGGCTGAAATGTACTGAAGGTGAATTTCCTGCACTTGCCTGTCCAGAACGCCACACGCAGCGCCACCTAGCCCGCGTCCACTGAACAGGTCGTGAGTGTTATCGGGGGACTCGGACAAAGCCTCTTCCTGCAGCACATCATTAACTGTGGAATAGTGCACGTTCCTGCATGTTGTCTGTCCATCAGCCTTACGCCACATGGTATCGCCTGGTACCCGGTGCTGGAAACGGGCCGTGTGTTCTGAGTAAACGAGTGCGGTGCTGGAAAGACGCCAGAATCGCCATCGATACGTTCCTAATTGACACACTGACGTGGATGAGACATGGCAGTACAGTGGTGTACTAGCGTACACATGTAGATTTAATGTGATGATCTCCATCCCGAGCGTGCTTTACGTGCAGCGTGCGTCACCAGACCCTGAGCGTGGACCGAGAGAGGGTGACCTCGACCCCAGGCAATCACCTGCCCCGCTGTTCTCTTCTCCACATCTCTGGGGTTCTTAACCTTCTACATGTGCAGGTAGGAATAATCATCAAAGGTGCGTTATTTTCAAAGAAGCAGACCAAGAGGCAAAAAACCCCATAAAAAGCAAGCAGAAGGGGACTGGAACTGAAGCAGAGAGAACGTGTGGAAAAAGAGGAGCGAGTGTGTAGGAACAGGAGAAAGCAATAGACGCTCTCTATTTTTAAGTTCTGTGTTGTGGTTAGGTCTCGAGTCTCCATCTTTACTTTCATTTTGCTCCAGACACACACACACACACACACACACACACACCACAGACAGCATGCTGACGACACATGTGCTGGCTCCAGCTGTGGGATTAGAACCCTGTCTCCACAGGCGGAGTAATGCCACGGATCCTGCGCTCATTACAGACACCAGGCCTCCTCACACCACACACAGCTCTCCAACAGATCAGACCAACCTCAGGACTGATAACACCCTCAGGGTGAGACCGCACTGCTACTTTAAGCGCTGATCCACTTCAAAGTGCTGGACAGCAGGTCTGGAAATCACCTCAGACTTTTATGTGACGAAAAAACGTGGTTCATTAGATTTATTTCCACTGAGCTACGCAAGCGTTTCCGCTGAACGGGAAATCCAGCCACGGTTATGAGAGCAGGCTCTCCTTCACATGCAGACCTCTGTGAGTCAGACCGGGAGGAACTGTAGCGGCCCTGACACACACGCTGGAGTCAGAACACACACTCCTCTAATGTTTCAGACACCACACGTGCAGGCCTGAAGAGTCCAAGCCACACTGGAGCTGCCCTCGAAAATAAATTAGACCAGCAAAAATAAGAAGGAGCACGTCAAAGTGGCGTCACCACAAAGATGGCAACTTCAGAGATGGAGACAGGCCCAAGTGTGTGTGTGTGTGTGTGTGTGTGTGTGTGTAATGCTATGCAGACACAAGCCATTAAAGTGGAATGTGGAGGAGTCAACACCCCAATAAACTGTGTGTGAGCTTGTGTTAAGCGCTGTGTTGTATAAACCCGCTTTTCTTCTCTTCATTACCACCAAATGAAGAGCAAATGAACCATGGAACAAAAAGGCAGGGTGAAGAAATGATTGAAGTGAGAAGCAGAGTCACCACAAGCCTCTGCTCCTTGGAGTTTATCAGAAACCTGTATAGGATTCTCTGCACACTTGCTTTGGGAACGATGATGAAGTTCTGCACCATTTTAAATGAATGAAAAGATCATTTTCAGATTGTGAGTATCGCAGATAACTGCAGCACATCAGAACTGCGCAGCGCTGTGAGCTTCATCCCCTGAAAAGGCTGAGAAAACTAATCTCATGCGTTGCGCAGATTGGTGATTGGACACTAACATTAATGAGCAGGTGTTGCTATTCAAGTGGCCAGTGAGTACGCGTCACCTGAAATAAACGCATCACAGAGGAAAATTCCACACAGCCTCCGGACACGCGGCTCGTAGCTGAAATGTTCCCCAGCGACTCGGTGTGAAGGTCATGAACACACTGTGCTACACCAGGAGCACGGCTCCACCCGGCTCCACCCCCAGGACTTCCTACCCTCATTCACTCCCCCGGGCCGTATTAACCACCAGAGGAGCGGACCATGAGCTACGCTACGTCACACCTCAAAGACAATGCTAACTACCACTTTTACCCCTGATAAATTACAATTCCACTGTCCAACAACCACCAATCACTAATCACCACTACTTTTCCTGGGGATAATAAAAGTGAGTAACTGTTTCTTGTGTTTTTTTCTTCTAAGCTTTTACTGGAGTTAACGCTGCAATTCCAAGTTCTGAACTCCTGCTTCCAGAGTACATCAAACCAAGCGCCAAACCGACCCCTGAACACCTCCACCCCGTGCCGTTCCCGCTACACCCCTGCTTTATGGCCGACTTCCCCTAAACGCTGGCTAACTGCCCGTATCGGTCCTTTCACTTCGCAGGCTGAAAGAGACGATGGCGTGCCCGTTTCCAGATGTGCCCGTTTCCAGATGTGCCCAACTGTTGCTATAATGAGGGACACAAGCGGAGGGAAGGAAAGTTTCATAGCCAAGAAACAGGCCGTGTTAGTAAAGAGCCAAAAAGGCTGAGACGCTTGACGCTGCACACCTGCGCACTTCATCATGTGAATATGAGTACGTGTAAAATGTAAGAGCTCATGCAGGTGATAACCATCAGGTAGACGTCTACATTCGGCTCAGCCGTAACTGAACATTCAGATCCCGCGTACAGCGTCTCTAATCCACTTTAGCACAGAGGCTGGCTGAAGAAACCAGACTCCTGAGCAGGAAGGATGGCAGAAATGAGCTGTTGTGTGAGTGCAGGAGTGAGGGAGTGAAAGAGTGAGGGAGTGAAAGAGTGAGGGCAGCGTGTTTCTGGAGCTCATGGGAGTGACTTCCCCTCACCGCCGTGAGCGAGTGCGACTGCGCTTCTGTTCATCAGGCTGTCCCCTACCCAGGCGGAGACCTCACACTGAAAACACCACAGCAGGCAGGTTACCGTCCTGTTTACACACTGGGGGTGTGGGGGCTTAATCGGTGGAAAATAAAATAAACAAAAAACACATCTGCATGAGAAACATGCGATGAGAGTTTTCAGATGTTATAACATTTTCCTGAAGTGTGGGGTAAACATGTGGGGTAATTAACCTCTGGAGTACAGAAGTCAGAATTTACAGGAAGGAGAGATTCACAGCTCCTGAAGAAGAAGCTGGAGCAGGTGCCACACCAAGCACCTCAACATCACAACATCCAGAGGAAGATAAATACCTCCATGACTGCTTCACACAGAGTAAACAGGGAACCTCTGAGAGCCTACAAAGCTGCAGTGCGTGTGTGTGTGTGTGCGTGTGTGTTCTTTAGATTCAGGGTTCTGTTGCAGCACTGAGACGACATGGACAGAAACAATCCTCAGAAATATCAGAAGTGGCATCACAGCAAACATCTGCATTAACTTTAACGTGAATGATGTTCTCTCTCTCTCTCTCTCACACACACGCGCACACACACGCGGACACGGAGTGCTCACACATCACTCCTATAAACACACCCATTTATGCCAGGCTGCCTTAGTAACTGTGTGATTTTGCCAGCTTAGAGATGTTGTTGATAGATTTAGCGACTTTTTATGTCACCTCAGAAACTTTGATTAAATAAAGAGCCTAACAAACCCAGCGACGTCCTGAGCAGGCGTTAGTGCCTTTCCCCGAACTCGATACGGCTCTCCAGCTCACATCGCAGCCACCGAGGTACGACAACAGCTTCACTCCAATCACCATCAGGGTGTAATGCCTGACTGTGGCCACCGATCGCCACCGTCCAACACCGATCACCACTGTTCCCCATATTCAGTGTTTGCCTTCTTTGCCGTTGCTGGAACCTCAGTCTCATCTCTACTCCAGCTCCTATCTAACTGCCCGGACGCCATGCTGTGAACGACGTGTGATCACGTGCCAGGGTGATGAAAAAATCTGGGATCGGAGAAAACACAGCCTGTTGGAGATTAATCACTGAGGAAACGCGGAAAACGTTTTAGACGTCCCGCTGATAAGTTGTATTTGGATGGAATTAGTTTCAGTGAAAATCCAACTTCTTTGTACAAACTAATTTGTCATTTGATTTGCGAATGATCTTGATGAATAAAGGAAATATGCACATGAGTATGTATGACGTCTTATTTTCCGGGGGGGGGGGGGATGGGCTGCAAGTCTAGCCGGAAAACAGCCCAAACTTCCGGACTGTGGGTCTGAGAGAGAGGAGCGCTCCAGCTCGTGCACTGAACTTCACTCATTATTCACACAACCACCAGGAAGAATCTCATCATGGAGAACTTAAACTAATTTGCATCAGATAACGTTAGAGTTCCAAAGTCTTAACAAATGACACTAATAAAGAGATAAATAAGGCAATTTCCTGGGATGTCCTGGGGGAGTGTGTGAGCCGCGGTGATGTGGTGGAGTTGTGCAGACAGACAAAGGCCGAGCTGAGGGGAAGCGGCTCCACGCGCGCGATGAAAACACGCCAAATGGTGGCTACCGTAGCGCCCGACCCGAACCTCCACCAGAACCTGGTTACAACCCCACACTTCCATTCCTCCACACGTCTGATAGCAGTCAAAGTCCCTGTAAAACCAAGCTAACCGCTCAGAGGG
Organism: Notoglanidium maculatum; assembly: GCA_030068355.1. Lineage (NCBI taxonomy): Eukaryota > Metazoa > Chordata > Actinopteri > Siluriformes > Auchenoglanididae > Notoglanidium > Notoglanidium maculatum. The sequence continues at coordinate 11,504,484 of JAQQZX010000021.1, forward strand.
AAATAATCCTGCACATACAGTTAGCTTAGCCGCTCTGAGCTAGTGATCCGAGTTAAAAAAGTTTCTTCCGTTTCACAGCTTAGCTTCGCATACCTGAATACCTGCCTTAACTCCGAGATTAAACACCACTGACTAACTGCTCAGACATAAACTTTATCTGAAAGGGTTTAGACTAATACAACAAGAGATGATTATTATTATTATTATTATTATTATTATTAGAACAACTTCCATCGAAAGCAAACTTGCGCTAGTTAGCCGAGTTAGCATGAGGTGCTTCTCTGCACAGGCAGTGTGGGGGCTTGTTTTTGTCATCATCCTGACTTCAGGCTGAGCTCTCAGCCAACTTCATATAACTTTAAAACTACAATCAGAAAAAGATTTTATTTGTCTGTTGGATCATGAGCTAGGTTACGTCACGTTAGCTGGATACTGTGTGTGTGTGTGTGTGTGTGTGTGTGTGTGTGTGTGAGTGTGTGTGAGAGAGAGATCATATTCAGTATCCTAACTCCACTGTTAATAAGCTGAGTTTTAAATAAACACAGAGTGGGGCGCTTACCCGAATCCCCCGGGGTCTTCATGCTCTTCTTCAGCCGGGATCTGTTAACCAGTCTTCTGCTCGCCGCAAACAAACTCCTCGCTAACTTTTCCCTGCCCTTTTAGCGACTTCACTCCTCCTCTCCCCTCTCTCCCCTCTCCTCCGCTGTTCCGCACGGATTAGGATTCGGACTGTGTTCCTCCAGGAGACCGCACTTTGCCCCAGCCGGGCCGGAGGCAGGCGGCAGGAGGAGGCAGAGAAGTTGGCGGCGGCGCTGCTGTGCGCCTCCCCGGGAGCGCCGGCCTCCTGAGCACCACTTGCTAAATTACTAATTAGTTTGCTCGCGTTACGGAGCTGCACCACGTCATTGCGACCGTCAAAACATACCGGATAGAAAAAACCATCTCTCTCTCTCTACCGTGTCTGGGTGCTTTTCGGTAAATGTTCTCTCTCGCTCTCTTTTTTTTTTTTTCTTTTTTAACACCCCCTCTTCTTTTTTTCCACTCACTCCCCGTGCGCTCTTTTCCCCCGTCGCCCCCTCTCCCTCTCTCTCTCTCTCGCGCGCGCGCGCTCCCCTCCGTTTCTGAGTGTCGTGTTTCGTTCTCCCGACCACACGGGGCCGCCCACGTCTACTGGAGAGAGAGAGAGAGGGGGAGAGAGAGAGAGACCACGCCCACTCGCAGCTCGCTCCGCTGGCGTCACTCTTTTTCTCGCTCAGTTACTGTGGAAACCTCCAACGCTGCCCGAGCGCGCAGTGACGTCAAGACGCTAGCCTACGCACGCAGCACTGAGAAAAGCTCAGTCTGGTGGTCTGCTTGTTTATGCGCGTGCTGTGTATTTTGCTATACTGTACCAGTGTAGTGTAGGGGTTGCTTTCACTGGCGTCACTCCGACCTACCCAATGGCCCACAATGCAACGCGTTTGCCGCCATTTTGATTCCCTAATCCACTGGTCCTGTCATGCAGACAGGCCTTCTTACCTGAAATTCAAAATGTGTCGCTTTAATTTATTTAAAAAATACACCACTTTGTTCAAACACAACAAACATTCATCTCATTCATCCCAGATGACAATTTACTTGCATGACCTAAAGTATGTGCACCCCTGACCATCACACCCATATGTACACCTTGGAACAGTCCAGATTTATTCCCCTGTGCAGTTATAACGCGCTCCACGCTGCTGTTCGGCTCCCACTAGATGTCGGAGCGCGGCTGTGGGGGTTTGTGTTCATGCAGCTACAGGAGCGTTAGTGAGGTCAGGCGCTGATGTTGGGATGTCGAGGAGGTTCCAGTTCCATTTCATCCCAAAGGTGTTCAGTGGGGTTGAGGTCAGGGCTCTGTGCAGGACACTCCAGATCTTTCTCTCCAACTTTAACCTGAACACCATGTCTTCATGGAGCTGCTTTGTGCACAGGGGCGTCATCATGCTGGGGCAGGTTTGGGCCTCTGAGTTCCTGTGAAGGGAAACTGTAACGCTGCAGCACACAGAGACGACCTGTACAACTGTGTACTTCAGACTTTGTGGTAACAGTTTGAGGAAAAACACATATGGGCCTGATGGTCAGGGGTGCACATACTTTTGGCAATATAGAGGATTTTAGTAGCAAGATGGGTGGTTTGGTTGTTTGGAATTCACCATGTAAATTCATACTTACAACATTTTCATTTGTCATGAGGTTAAAAAAACAAATACTGAAAGACCAAAATGTTTTGAATAGACTTTTATTCACTCCATCTTGTGATGGTTGTGATATCCTTATGACTGATAGACAGCCTTCCATAACCTATGCCTTTCTTCAGAGGCCCTGATGTGTATATATATATATATATATATATATATACATCATATATAATATACATAATATATATAATATACAATATACATACATATAATTGATTTAGATCAACTTTTTAAGATGCAAGCATTTCACCTTATTATTGTGTGTAATTTAAATAAAAATTTCTGCTTTAAGTGATTTTAAAAAAATTAGGAAACTGGCTCAATAACTTTATTTTTCAGGATTTCAGGTCCCCTCACCTACCCACTTAACATGCCTGGACAAATTCAGACAAAAAAAAAAACAAAGGAAATTTCAAAGTGAATAGCATTTCATTTACAAAATAACTTCTACTAAAGCAATGAGTTTGGGCATATTCTCAACTGTGATACGGAGGCTAGGCTAACCCTAACCCTTACCCACCTGCTCACAAGGTTGAATTTGGATTTTGGTAACTATAATACATAAAGGCCCATAACTTTGCTTTGATGGCATAATTAACTATGCTTACTACTTAATTTCACAAGACAATATTTCCAGTGTATTTATAATTTGTTGGTAAAAAGTTAATTGGCTAACAATTCTGTTGTTGAATAAATGAATTCTTAAAAGTAAAAAAAAAAAAACAAACACTGAAAAAATCTAATTGGAGCAACTTATTTTTTTAAATGGTTGTCAACTTAAATATGTGTGTTGGTAATTAAGTACATAACACTTTAAATTCCTTTTAAATAATGTGGAAAAACAAGTTGGAGCAACTTCATTTTTATTAGTAATCAACTTAAAAGCTTGTGTTTCTGCTACCGATTGGTAAGTAAGCGGTAATTAAACTTACCTTTGTAGAGGAAACGCTAATTCTCCTGACTCAATGTAGATTGTTGGTTAAACAATTTCATTAGAAGTTGCCATATTTCAAAAAGGTTGATGCAAACTGTTGTTATTTTAATTTATTTTTTATTTTTTGAGCCGACGTGTGTTTTCACAGTGCACCTATTTACCATTTAAAGCACACTTTACATAGAGATCTGGAGGGAATCAAACAGGCAAAGTACAGTTTTTGTGATGTGATGTGAAAACAAGCCATACTACAAATGTGCTCTTCATGTTATAAGTGTTGTGTGTGGTATAACATGTATAATTAGTGACACGTTTGGTGTACTATGTATGCTGTGACTCATGAGTTTTGGACACAGTTGCCTTAGAATAATGCGTTAGACATCTTTTTCACCAAAATGCGCTCAGCGTGGCAGAGACGGGTTTCAAGGAATTAAAAATGGTCCTCATTTTGGAACAGTAGTGGAACCTACTATGTATGTGGTAATCAGATAACTAGCATAAATAATACAGTTTGTCTTCCATGTTGAATGTGATATTAGACCCGGGAATAGAGCTTTTCCCAGAGATGAACTGTAGTTACCAGTGTCCAGTCTGAACATTGTTTAGTTAATGAAATATGTGAGTGAACACGAATCTAAAGAGCAGTAAACAACTAGCTTTCACACTTGACTAACTAGCTGGTTAGTTTAAGTCGATCACTGCGCAGTTTCAGGATGTGCGTTAGCTTGTTATCTGGAGGAGGAGCAGCTGTGTAGTCGGGGCCTGTAGCCTGAGAAGGTCCAGGAGATGTTTGAGTTGTCCTTTCAGAACGAGGGCTTATAGTCCCATGTCTTAGGCATTTGTGGCCAGTGGCTGTCAACATGCACACAGAAGCCTTCACAGCACATCCGTGGGAAGTGAGTGAAAGCTCAAGTATGGATATTTGCTTGAATTATCTGTGCATTTGTGGATGCTGCACTGGATTTGCTGCCATTGTTCCTCATCTCACAGAGGTTTTGAAACACTACTACTTACCACATTCAAAAAGGTGAAAAAAGACTACGTTTGGGATTGTCCCAACATTAGGAATGGGTTTAGATCAATGAGCGTTAAAGAGATTGCTGTCATGTTTAAAAGCCAATCAGAGGAGACGTTCTAGGCAACGATCTCCTGAGGGATGCCAAGCAACAGTGTGGATCTATCTGAACTGGTGAACAGAGTGGAGTAATGATTAACCTCAAGTGCCTAATCTTTTTCAGCTATTGAAACATTTTAAGTCACTTAAAACCCATGTACAATTGAATAGATAAAGGACCTGCAGATCTCAGCTGTGCCTGAGTGTACACTTGACCTTTTCCTAAAATATAATATAAGCTAATGAATGCTGTCAGTCATAATGACTTTTGGTGAGGAGGGTAGATTTGCCATAACCCAACCAATCATCACAGCCTGTATGAAGTGAGGCATTCCTTAATGAAGTTAGATTTTCCCTGGAGACTTAGTAAAAGCTAAAAAGAAAATGTCAGTGGAGTGTACAGAATGCTGCTCTCTTATGTTACTTCTGAAATGTTGCTTCCCTAATTTTTACAGCACAATGTAGATTTGTTGATTTTTTTTAAATCACGGCTGACAATGGTGCTGCTGTGTCAGTTTAGAGACACAACAATAGCCTCCTAACCCACTTCCTGCTTTGTATGCAACATATTCCTCAATACAATTTATACCACACAAATATTCATAATTCATTAAAGACAAACGTGTCGTATTTATTATTTATTAAGTGCTTCTCCTCGAGGAAGATATTCTGGGTGTCTCTGTGTTGCATGTTTGTGCATTTTGATAATTGAGTGATTGTGTTGTTGGCTCAGGCTGAATATTGGAAAATTCTGGCTGAGTAAGACATCATCCAGGTATGTTGGGGTTTTTCTGGTTTTCTAGAAATATTCATGTCACATACCACATGCTGCTTTTGGGTGTGATTTAATATGAGTAGTATGCATAGTATCGACTCAAACTTGTGGTAGTATGCTAGCTAGTGTCCATCTGACACCTATGGCACGCTGCTATACTGAATAATGTGTCTACATAACTATAAGTGGCGTATTCTCGGGACTTACTTTAGTGAACATGTTTGGAGATAAGCATGTCACCCATGCTCAATATCACATCACTGTTTACCTAGAAATGATGCAGAATATTAAATATTTAAGATAGTGATAATTTGCTTTGGTTAAAAGTTAAACATTTTAAGGTTCTATGTGTTTGTGCATGGATATCGTCACTTTACATATGACATCTCAGGGAAAATATCAGTAGAAGAGGAACAGTCCGAGGGAGGTGGAATGGAATAAAAAAGAAGAACGGGTGGAGGTAGGTGGCTTACTCTGTCTTTCCATTTCCACCTCCTACTTATTCTCTGCAGTTGAGCAGTTGTTAGCATGCTCATGATAATGTGAAGTTCTTAACCATTTGGACCACCTGAGAGCAAGTGAGTGAGAGAGCGAGAAAGCCTAGATGTGTTTTGACCCTGTTTGTTGATGTTTCTCCTTTTGTTGTAGATCCTTGCCGTCTCTAATCAGGACGACACGCGGACGGGCAGCAGAGAAAGAGATGAATGAGAACAAGGGGAGACAGTCTTCCCGTGGCCTACACGTCTTTGGCGCAATATTGTGCGGCATCAAAATTGCCGTAATGTATCTGCACAGTAATAGCAGAAAGTGAGCTACTTCTCCCTGTAGGCCTTCGCTGTTAATAGGTTTTTGGCCTGAGACTGAGGTCTTCCACTTTGCTAACCAACGCTAAGATTGCCTCCCTCGCAGTCTTCTACTGTCAGCTGTTTTCTCCACCAAATCCAGTAACCAGCTTAGTTCTGTTTAAGTCTCTTGATTAAGGCTAACTCTAACAACAGCCGTTCAACATTTCATATTAAATTACATCACATTCTGTTTGTCTTGACATGACTGTAATTGAAACTCAGTTTCTGGCTCGAAAGTTATCAGCCCGGGGGTTTTACAAAGCCTTCTCACACGCCTATACAGCTGGAAATAACGCGTTTGATTTTCTGCTCAGAATTTATGGCAAGATGAATAAACGAATGATGAATGAGTGTCTGAAATATTTATTTCCAATAATCATTTTATTTATTTATTTATAACTTTTATTTATTTGTTTGTTTTTATTTACGTCTAGTGTAAATATTTTATTTATTACCGAACCTCTTCAAATCTTCAATCTGACATTTTCTGCACTTCAAATTTTATGTAAGATTGAACAAGATTCACTTATAAAAATCAATTCACTGTAAATCATTGAGCTTTCAAGTCAATGCCTCAAAGTAGTACAAAATGAGCACTCTGATAGATTACATGAGACTTTGGATTTGTTAGGCTCTCCAAAGATGACTAATTTAATAATAATAATAAACTGAGAAAAATAATTCAACATCTTGCAGAAATAACTGTAGCAGGATCACATCAGAACAAACCCAGCAAACCTGAGACGTGTGTGTCACGTCTATATCACGTGTGTCTGCGGGACGTGCAAATCAGGTTCAGCATCTGGACATCTGACTGCGACCCCACATGCACATAGATATGCAGTTCAATACATCAGAGTAAGAGGTTTTTGGTGTAGGAAATCGTACTTCACTGTCACTTCAATTCAAAAGTTGTCAATGTCAGTTGCTGTGCGTACGTGCTGTTATTGAGTACCGTCCAAATATTGTACAATTTGTCCAACAAATTGTACTTTGTTGCTTTGCGTCAATATTGTTCTTGAACTTTACATTAATGCACAAAATAAATTTGCCAATAAAGCCTTTCAAAATTGAATAAAAATACTGTGCTGTGACAGCAACCTCACAACAACTGAAATAATCATTAGCAAATGCAGTTCAGGGCGTTCCCAAAAAATTCAGAACTATTGACTTATTTTGTGGAATTCCAAGGACCCTGATTGATGACATCACTGGAAAAAAAACACATCCACCGCCTCGTTTTCAAACTGTTTCGTTCCGGATCCAATCACTGTCATTGTGAGCTCGTCAGTGTTCTTGGTCATAAAATCATCATCGTTATTGCTGAAGCTGAGTAAAAACAGTCTTTAAACTATAACAGACTTTTAGCTTAAATACTTGATTAGAAGTGAACAAATTTTTAATGAATGTGAATGAGACCACATGAGTTTTACTGCTTGCAAAATTTGGCTTCATGGCACAAGAATGGAAACAAGACATTTGTCTAATGTTATGCAGTAGGGGGTTTTCCTTGATCGAATGAAAGTGTGTTTTAATTGAATGCAGTATAAATGAGTCTGTAGCTGATGTTCTAAGATGTTGGAAAGACTTCCACATTTGTCCACATTTGTGAACGAAATGTTTAACCTCACACTGTTATCATTGGATGTTCAGAAAACGTCATGAAAATATGACATACTCCAACTTTAACTATATGAAGCCATCTGCAATTAGAAGCTTTCCGAGTGTGAACTACTCTGGAATGAGCTGAGACCAGATGATTACAGAGAATGGTTTAATGCTGATTGGATAAGATTACCTGCCTTTGGCCAATGCTAAGGGTTAATGATTAAGCTGATAAAGTTGATCAAAGGGTTGACCAGGATTTGTGGCTCTCAATCTATTATCTTACAGTGAGCAAGGAAACAGTCTAGTTTGTTTTTCTGCTGAGAATGGTCAAGAGGGTTCAGTGTTAATGTGTTTGGGGTGCAGGACTGCCTCCTCAGCCGACATGGCTACGACTCTTAAATGGTTCTTACTGACCCTGGAAAAGGGGCCCAATAAACGGAACATGGCCTCATACGTGCATGCGTTCCCAATCCAAACAACCCACACACACAAAGGGAGCTTTGTGCCTCTCCGTGCCAGGTTTCTTTTGTGTGTCTGCGTGTAATATGAAGCATTATGAAGGCATTTAAAGGTGTCAAGTTCAGCGCTTCTTGAGAACATTCACTATTACTTTCCAACTATGTTTTTTTTTCATAAAAAAGCAGATGGCACCAGAGGTTGTGTCTTCCAGCCTAACAAAGTGGGGGAGAAAGCGGGATTGAGAAAGAGATAGGAAAAGAGAGAATGGGGAAGTGGGGTGGGGAAGAAAGAAGAGGCCTCAGGAGAATAAGAGATTAGGAAAAGGATAGAAAGAAAGGGGTGGGGACAAAATGGTGAGGGTGTAAAAGGGATAAAGTAGAAAACTCAGCATGAAAAGAAAACATGAGGAGTGTGCCAGAGAGATCAGAGAACACCAAACATTTAACCCCATTCACACCTGGACTTTACACTGTCCGTCTGTGGCCTGATCGGCTGAGACTTGTTAATGCCCAGTTCAAATGGAGAGAGAGAGAGAGAGGAGGAAAAGAGTGGTTCTGTGTATATAAGTGGACGGGAGGGAGAGTGGGGCAGGGTGTGGTGAGGTGGGGTGGGGGTATAAGGGGGGTACATACATGTGTGAATGCACTCTTTGTGATCAAAAGACTTATTTATTTTCTTAGTGCTTGAACTTTTCAGGAAACACATTGAGTCTGTCTTTGGTGTCTGCCTCACTAAGATTTTACCTCTGCCTTTGCGCGCACACACACACACACACACACACACACACACACACACACACACACACACACACACACACACATATATATTTAGTTTTTATGACCTAAGATTTTGCTGTTAAGAACATGCTGGTCATGTTGACTGTGATTTGAACCTTGAGTGGTAATGCCTATGAATCTCACACAAAGTCCTGTCTTCTCCTCCTCCTTCACCTTCTCTTCGTCCCAGCTGGTATTCACACATTCCTAATTGGATTAACACACTCCAGCTTTAAGGAAGAGAGGAGAGAGTGATGAGAAGGAAGAAAAGGTGGAGGAGGAGTTAGGAAGACAAAATAGACAAGTGAGAATAGAGACTGAATAACCAGTGAAACTGAACATTGTACAGCTTGCAGTATTTCAGTGAAACTAATACATATGCTTTTCTACGTAGAATGAAGTTGTGAAGAGGGCTGAAACCCAGAATAACATCAGTGTTGACCTCTGCGCATTCGAGATACAAAGTGGACAACATGGACGCCTCCATGCTCTTCTGCTGCTTTTTTCTTTATATATGCTCCCTCTGGGTAATATTTTTCGTAAACATGGTATTAGCTTCCACTGCTATGCTGATGACACACAATTGTATGTTTCAGCAAAGCCAGATGAGAAACACAAGCTTAATAAAATTGAGGAATGTGTAAAGGACATTAGACAATGGATGC
>JAQQZX010000021.1:11516579-11527303 GCA_030068355.1 Notoglanidium maculatum
GATAATTGTACAAATCGATCATAATTATTACAAATGTGTGTGTGAGTGTGTGTGTGTTTGTGTGTGTGTGTGTGTGTGTGTGTGTGTGTGTGTGTGTGTGTAAGATAGGCGGTTGTACGCGCAGAGTCGGGCACTACGACCAAAACGAGAAGAGCTCGGCACTACACACTTGTCCACTACTTAACCCAACTCGAAATAAAACCTTGCTTAACTTCAAATTTGTATGATGTTATAAATGTGTGTTTTGTATGTGTACATTTTTCATACATTTATTTGAAATTGCTTACTATATGGTGGGGTTTTATTCCTGATAGCATGCAGTACATCACAGCTTCTATTTACAAACTGGTATTATAGTGCAAAGAAATGTGAACATTGTGGTTTTCTTAATAGAATGGCACTGTTTTGGAGCACCTTCTTCACACACGTTATTACACCGTCATACATGATTTGTAATGCAACATATTTTACACTATAACATTTTCCATGATTCACAGGTCCCCTAGCCTTGAACTGAATGACACTGAGTAAACTGAATAGTTAGTAGCCTAGATCAGGATACTTTATAAGCTAGATAAAAAGTTCCAAAAGATTGAAAAAAAAAAAGGCTTCCACACATAAGTCAATGTTGTGCATACAAATGTAATATTGTGTGGCAGAATAGGAAGACTCAAAAAAGGAAGTAATGTTAAAGACAGAGAGAGAGAGAGAGAGAGAGATAACGATGAGATCCGAGAAATGCCTGATTCTCTGAAAGGAAGATCAGGATTGTCAGTTGAATGACTAAGAAATGCATAAAGGTCACTTGGGTCAACAAATAAAAAAGAGAGAGAAAGAGAGAGAGAGAGAGAGAGCGAGAGAGAGAGACTGAAATACCAGTCAACAAGGAATTCCCCCACCTCCTCTGTTCCAGCCAAGAAACAAAAACCAGTGTGTGACATGTCCAGGCAAGCACTTTTCTTGCTGTTCAGTTCAGCTTTGTTTTGGCATGTAGCAGGCTACTAAATTACAATAAGATTCATTATACAATATGTCATTATGAAAGCAAAAACACATTCATTGAAATAAAAGACAATTAAAAGGCAGAAGCAATTTTGCAAGTGTTACAAAGTAATTTGTTTTGCATTCTGTGTTCCACTTCAGGGCTGAATATCCAAAAACGGGATGCAGCAGGGATAAGAAAAGAGAAGGGGGCGGAATGAAAGAGGGAAACAGAGTGCAAGATATTGAAAGGCTGGAACATATACGGAAACTTAAGGACTAAACATTCTGTACAAGCCTTTAAATATGAAGCCCTTTAAAAAACAAGGTAGAAGGTCACCTCCATCCACACGAGCCAAGGGAAGTAAAAGAAGGGGGCTTACTGATGAAAGCCCAGAAGAGGAGAAGAGGGACACAGAGGAAAAACCCAGGCTCTCACCGTCCTCTCCCAAGCGATTGATATCCTCGAATTCAGACTCATCACAGGATGAACTAGTTAGAACCATCAGGACCCCAGAGAGAGAGGGAAAAAGAGAAGGAATACTGGATGTATCAGGGGATTATGGGAAGGCAAAAGAGCATTCTCGGAGCTTCAAGTCAGGTGGGACACAGAGTGACAGCAACAGCCCCAATCCTTCCTCCAGCAGGAAGACAGCCACCTTTAAGGCTCGTGTACCGAAGAAAAAGTATACCTCTGAGCACTATGCTGGAAACCATAGCAATGATGGAAATTCCAGTACTCCCCCCCAGAGTAACAGCAGCACACCTCACAACTGCTCCAGTGCTAGTCAGGGCAGCTCTACTGGAGCTGAATACACAGATATAGTCAGTCAGAGCAACCAGGTACCTGTGGCCAGCACCTCAGTGGTCATACAGAACTGCATGGCAGCACAGTCCACCAGAGTGGGAGATGAGAATAGTGAGAGAGAAAAGATAAACACATCTAGTCCTCAGCGCTGCTCCTCCACAGACACAGCCAGTGAACACTCAGCTGACATTGAGGTGATGACACAGCAATCTGGATCCCACTCCAGTGTTCAAGGAGGTCAATCTCATGTTAGTCCTGAGCCTCCACAGGAAAACCTACCAGCTGGGCTGTCACAAACACTTGCTAAGGGTTTAAAGAACCAGAGGGTCCTGGCCAGAGTCAACACTAGAAGAGGGGACAGGTGGCCACCTGATAGAGGACGAGAGTCATCAGGAGTTTTTCGTGCTGGAGTTGTACGAGAAGTCAGTGGAGAGCATGGAAGTGTGGAGGTGCAGTTACATGGAGAAGAAACAATATGCAAATACCCATTCCGAGGAGCCATTGATATAGTAGATGTGATATTGGATGCACCCCCTCCTGGGCATGCATCTGTGCCCATTGGAACACATGTCTGTGTGCCTTTTGGAGGTGGCAGTGAAGGCAGCGAGGGGGCACAACAGTGTTACAGAGAAGGCCTGATTACTCAGGTGGATCCTCACCCTGCTGTTTCCTTCCCTTACCGTGTCCAGCTCCAAAAGGATCCAGCAGATGAAAAGGATAGAACTGGATCAGAGGAGGATTGGAGGGGAAAAACTGCTCAAGCAGTGTGGGTCTCACGGCAGAGTCTTCGCCTTCTGGTTCCACCATGGGACCTGGAGCTGCCTCAACCAACTGACAGAGGGAAGGATGATCGAAGGGTTGGGGAAAGAGAGAGGGAGTGGGAGGATAAAAAAGAGATGGAAGTGGAATCAGAAATTTGTCATTTCAACATGGTGCATGGGGTAACAGGGCCAGTGTTAGTTACAGGACTGGTACACCCTGAAACTTCTTCATTACCACTCTCCTCATCTTGTTCAATTAGCACTGCCATCACATCTGTACTCAGCATGGCTCCAGACAGAGCTTGGGACTGCAGCCGACAAAAACATTTGGAGAAAGAGAGGGAGTTGCAAAGGCAATCTGAAAAAGAACGAGAACGGGAAAGGATTTCTTTACAAGCACCAGCCCCAGAAGAGGACATGGAGGTCAGCCATTTCAGCATGGCTCCACTCAGGGAGAGTAGCCTCACTTTAGCCATGGGCACAAAACCTTCGGGTGTGCCTTCCCAGCATCGACCTATTCTCTCTAAGCCTGACTACCTCAGCTCTCATCTGTCAGTGGTGAGAGGCATAGGCACACCATTAGGACCCCACTTATCCCTTGGCCCCTCCCCTGTACTCCTGGGAATGGATGCAGCTGCAGGGGCGGCAGTCATCTCTTCTACCCCACAATTGCCTCCACTTCCTCCCTCCTCTTCTCGCAGCTCCATGGAGAAAACATCCACCTCCAGCTCCCATGGTACATCAGGGGGAGGCTCTAGCTCATCTTCTTCATCACGTTCCCGTACACCTCTCACAGCAGCTCAGCAGAAGTACAAGAAGGGGGATGTGGTATGTACTCCCACAGGAATCCGAAAAAAGTTTAATGGGAAGCAGTGGCGGCGACTGTGCTCCCGTGAGGGCTGCTCTAAGGAGTCCCAGCGACGTGGCTACTGCTCCCGTCATCTATCGATGCGTACTAAAGAGATGGAGGCAGGAGGTGGTTTGGGCAGAGACAGAAGTGGTGCCAGCAGTACAGGCACCCTCACACCTGACCTCCGCTTAGGAGGTCGTACCAGCAGTGAGATTGACTGGGATGAGACATCACATGACAGTAGCGAAGCCAGCAGTCGTGGAGGAGACTCGCGTCCTCGTCTAATTTTGCCTTCTCTTCTACCGCAAGAACTGCCACGTGATTTGTCACGTTTTGACTTTGATGAGTGTGAGGCCGCAAACATGCTGGTGTCTCTGGGCAGCTCACGCTCAGGCACTCCCTCATTTTCCCCTGTGTCCAATCAGTCACCATTCTCCCCTGTTCCATCTCCTTCACCATCTCCACTCTTTGGTTTTCGCCCAGCCAATTTCAGCCCCATCACGGCACCTTCTTCTCTCACCCCTCGCCGTCCACGCCATCTCAGTGGTACCAAGCTGGGTACCCCCAGTACAGAGAGGGATCGCCACCTATCTGGCATTATGCCCACTTTTCAGACCAACCTGACCTTTACTGTGCCTATGAGTCCCAGCAAGCGTAAATTGGATGTCCTCCCACCCCCAGTTCCAATTGCACCTGATTATACTAAGCCTGATCCCCAACTAAGTGACTTGCCACTGGGCCTCAATCATGCAGCCTTCAGAGCAGTATCACCTCAAAGTCAGTCAAACACACCCTCTTCTCTTTCTTTTACCCGACCAAGGAGCACAACTAGTCGTCCCTCATCTTCTGCGGCATCCACTCCTCCACCTATGTTGGTTTCCCCTACACCCCCTTCACCACTGCCACAGGACCCCAGCTCACGCCGTATTGTTCCCCTGCGTGATTCACCTGTAATCGTCCGCAATCCTGATGTGCCACTGGCTAAATTCAGTGATGGTCCCTTGAGCAGAAGAACAGGCTCCAGAGAGCATAGTCAGCCACCTCATCTTGCTGTGGGTCTCCAAGCTCCTATTCCCATTAACAGAGCTGCCGCAAATGGTACAGTACTGCTCCGGAACTCTGCCCCCACCTTGGTGCTGGTAACCTCTGCCCAATCACTAACTACTGCAGCAGCTGGTCATCAAACCTACTCAAGCCAGAGCCCCAGCTGTATTTCTTCTTCAAGTATAGCTACTGTTCCCACAAATGCAGGCTCTGGAGGGAGAGAGCAAGACAGAAAGCCAGGTGATCATGCAGATGTACAAGGAGGGATTTTACCACAACCTGTGGCCTGCCATCCGAGTCCCACTGCCCTACTGCCTCTCATTCTACCAGCAGAGTCTCCTCATCCTGCCCCTCGTAAAGACATTATAATGGGACGTCCTGGCACAGGTAAGCCTGTAGAAATGTATATGAATTCTTTGGGGGGGTGATGCCTGTGCAGTTGTAGACCTTTTTTTCTTCTGATAGTGTTTTTAATGTAACACACCTTGACCAATAGTGGTTATTTCCTTGCAAGTCTTGCATTTTAAAATATTGTGATAAAGAAATTAATTGTCCAGAACCATCAGCAATAATAAAGACAGGAAAATGAGCCATTCCACCAGATATTATCACAAATAACATTATATATAAGCAATATTGCATGAACAAGAGTGCTATTTTAGTGAATATTTACTGTGCTTTATTACTGTGCTTAATATCAGACAGTGCAAAATTCCTGTTTTTCAAATTCAAATATTGATTGGCTCATCTCATTTTTTATAGGGAAAAAAGATTTTTGACTGAAAACTGAAAACATAATTTAATATTATGTATGGATGATTATATTGTTATATGGAACAATTGCAAGCATCTTATTTTCTTTCCATATGTTTAACTGTGCTGTGCTCTAGCAGGAGAGTTATATCACAGCTGTGTGCTGCTCTTTATTTTGTTCGTCTAGTCAGTGTTTCCACGTACCTGTCAGTTCCTGATTCTGAAAAGATAATCTGCCATGCATGCATGTTAATTTATCAGCCTAATAAAAATAGTTCTAATGTCATTAAGAATGTTCCTTGGGTGACGTGTATAGTGCAGCTGGTGGTGGGATTTGGAAGCATGCGCTATGGCTACAGCACCAAGGTGGGATGTAGCATCATGATGTGCATTACATTTAAACATACATACCAAAGGACAAAAGTCATTGGGCAGAAGGGTTAATTTTATTCTGTGGCTTTTTGCTCTGCAGTATAATGTCCCTATATTATCTTACACTGCCACAGTGTCCAGTGACGCTTACTCTAAGTATATTATTTTACTTATCTGATCTGCCTAAGATTATATATTCTGTGTTGGAGCTGCACAATTGAGTATTGGAGTATGCTAGTATGACTTGTCTCTCAGGAATACACAAAAAGTGCAGTCCACAATAATACAAAAATGCACCAATCAACATGTTAATCTGGAATGAGTTGCACAGGTATTTTGAACTCAAGATGCTGCTTGGATGCTCTGCCCACTTTTCACATGCTCTCACATACTCTCTATTGGACATACAGGGCATCCTAACTTTCTGTCAATGTAAATAAAATGTTTTGAGTTAATGTGAATTAAAATCTATCTGTGTATATTCAAATTACTTAACGTTAGACATGTATATAGTTAATGTCAATTAATAATTTTTATGAGGAATACCACAGAAACAATTCCATTTGAAAATGGTCAAAAGCAACCCACTTTAGGTTTTTGCCCACAAGTGAAAACTTTTTTTACATACAGCGAATAAATAGGGCTACAGCAAAGTGACAGTTAGTACTAGAGTTTGTATTCTTGCTCTATAGTCATAGGTCTGATCTGAAGTATTTATTGCCTGAAGATCAATGTTTCAGACTGGGAAGGATTTGACTGCCAGCCCCTGATGTTCATAGGTGAGCTCTGCCAGACCCTTATTAGTGGCAGAGGGCTTTAGTGTTCAGGGCCTTTTCCAGAAAATCAACACACTTTAAGTGCCACAATTATTGTCACCCCTGCTAAATACGGGTGAAAAAAATCTCACAGAAAAGTGTCACACAGGAAATATGAGGTAATGATAATTAAAAGTAAAATATTTTACTGTTTATAAGAAAAAAGCCATCAAAAACATGCCATTTTTTTGAAATATTAGAAAATGTTTTACTTTTGTAAATTCATCTGCGTATTGAGGAGGAGGAGGTGGCGCACAGGCCGAAGATAAAAGAATACACAGATAAAATGAAATGAAACTTCATAAAACAGGAAATGTTTAAAAAATAGATACATGACTGATAATTAAGAAATTTAAAACGACCCGAGTTGTCATAAACCTGTCCGGAAGTGGACGCAAGTGTATTTTTCCACCGAACAAACTAAGGGCCAAAGTATCCGTCTGTGGCTGTAGCTTCTGCAGACATGGATATGCACATAGGTGTCTCCAAAGTATACATGATTTTCTGCTGATGTGGACACGTCTCTGAGTGTGGAGCACTATGACATATTGTAATACTCTGCCTGACCTACCACGAACAGCAAAGAGTGTGGTCTGAAAGTAAGACATTCCCCTAATGAAGAAAAAGAGAATGCTAAAAGCTTGCATACCAGTTTGCAACATGGTGACCTTGAGAGAAGAAGAGTTTCTTTAATATTTTTTGCTGATGCTGATGCTGAAAAGAAGAATGATGTAATAGGAAGAAAAGGTTTTAAAAACATTTTTCTGTATTTCACACTTCGACTGCCCGGTCACCATCTACTCTTACCGGCTACTCTCATCTACTAATGTGGACCTCACATGTGCCGTCAATGCAGACAAGTCCTCGCAGACACAAAATTTGGATGCAGTCTACAGTATACTTTGGAGACACCCATACGCATGTCCATGTCCTTATTGCGAGAAGCCACATCAACAAGAATATATTTTGGCCATAAGAAGGATGGTTAGAGAGGCTGATGTTTGGAGATTTATAGTAGTTGGTAGCATATCGGAGTAACCAAGTCTCCAGTGCTACATTTAGATGTCATCTCCTTGTCAGCAAACTGTTTGGGAAGGGTGCCAGAAGAACGCTCTTTTTCAATTCAATTTTACTTGTATAGCGCTTTTAGTTCAATTCAAGTTCAAGTTTTGAGTGCAAGACTGTTCTTGGTGATTTAGTGAAAAAGTTGTTGAGGCAGTTCATATGGTGCCATCCTCAACAGGAGCATGTGGTTTCTTTTTCATCTAACCATAAACATAACCTTCCTTCACAGGCCCTGGGAATCTTGATAAGGCTCATTTATATTTGTTTTTAACTGCATGAAGACATAGACAAGACGGCTGCCATGCACGTCCTGCAGTAGTTTGAAATGTCGCACGAGCACATCCTCAAAGATTAAATAGACACATTCATGTGGTGTAATACCAACATAAAGTGTGGGGTCAGTGTAGCACCATGTGATACCGCATGCACAATGGCATAAACAATCTAATGTCAGTCTCAAATTGCATACTTATGCACTATTCTAGACTGTTATTGGGTACTAACACTGACCAGTTTTCCTACTGCAATTAGTGTTTGAATTTTAAAATTCTCTCCTACAGAATTCAGACCTACTGAAACTTCTGATATGTGTACCAGACTTCTGAATCATCTATATCAGTGTCAACCTTTGAATGTAGGGTAATGATGAGGATGATGACAACAGCTGAAATTTTTATCAAGGGACAGAACCCGTCTGTGTGTTTAACACTCTTGTGCTTGAACTCACTAGACAGTATATAGTTCATGTATTATGTACATAAGATACACAAGCCAGCATGTGAACAATGATGCATGCATTGCTGCTGCTTCTACATGTACACATGTTATTTGTCCAGTATAAACGAGCCTTTGGGATACGTGGCATCATGAACGCCATAAAGTACCAGTGGATTTTAGATGGAAAAAAAAGGCTCGCCAAGAATCTACAGCTGGGTCATGGTTAGATATTCAAGCATAACAATGATCAAAAGCATCCCTCCAAATCCACACAAAAATAGTTCAAAGAGCACAGAATTAATCCCAGTGAAAACGACTCTCCTCTGACCTTCCTTCGATTGTCATTCAACAACAAAGGTCAAATGGCAATGTCAAAAGGATTGGGCTTTCCAGCAGGACAATGCTCCATGCCACACAGCCAGGTCAATCAAGGTGTGGATGGAGGACCACAAGAGCAAGACTCTGTCATGGCCAGTCCAATCTCCAGGCATGAACCCCTGAAACCCACTGAAAACCTCTGGAATGTGAGTAAGTGGAAGATGGATGATCCCACTGTATCAAACAAAGCTGAGCTGACTGAATTTTTGCACCAGGAGTGGCATAAAGTCACCCAAGAGCAATGTGAAAGACTGGTGGAGGGCCTGCCGAGACGCATGAGCACTGTGATTAAATGTCAGAGTTATTGCACCAAATATTTATTTCTGCACTCTTCCTAAATTCAAACATTAAAATACTGTGTTCTTTAAAATTGAATATGATCTTGATTTCTCAGCATTATTCAAGATCCGATGCTGAACACAGCATCTTTGTTATTTTAACCAGTTGTCAATTTTTGCAATTAAATGCTCTAAGTGACAATATTTGTTATGTGGAATTTATGGAATAAAACAAAAATGTTCATGTTCCTCAAACAAATACCTATAAATAGTAAAACCAGTGAAACTAATAATTTTGCTGTGGTCTCTTAATTTTTTCCATAGCTGTATGTATTCTCTGTTTTTTCATTTGTATTTTCTGATTCTCTGTCTTTGGTAGTCTGGACCAATGTGGAGCCTCGCTCAGTGCAAGTGTTTCCCTGGCATTCATTGGTTCCTTTTCTGGAGACCAGCCAATCAAACTCATCCAACCTGCCTGCAGATGGTCAGACACAGAGCAAAGGTAAGCCATAAATGTTAGACTGAATGATGCATGTGGAGCTAGAATCATAATATTCTTATTCATGCATTATCACATGAGAGGAAGTGGTGTTATACTGAACATCAGCACGGCTTCGTAGCTAATCGTGGCTATGCTGAAATTCAGTACAAGACCACAACCTCGAGTGTGATACTGCTTTTATACCACAGCTCTATAAACAAGAAATTAATAGAGTAAGTGACATTTCAGACACAATATGGCCAAATGTTCTGTATTTTGCTCAGTGAGTAAAAGTAAGTGTATAATCTAGTTCTAAAAAGCATTCATTTTCTGTATTCATTCACAGTGTTAGATTCACTTTCAAAATAAGATCCTGGTATCATTTAGGCAGAAGCAGTCAAACACAGAACCCCGCTCTTCTCCCCTCACACACACTGCAGCATATTGCAGGATAGTAGGCGGCAGCAATACTGGAAATGGAAGAGTGAAAGCAAGATATTCCTAACCAAGGTTTATGGCGTGAAATGGTGTCGTATGTCCCCTCATTCACTATAACAGATAACAAAGTAAACTTGCTAACATTTTAAATAAGAATCATTTGGGCAGGATGGCTAGAGATTACAATGCTAGTATGCATGGTAGGGAGCATGTGTTGGTCTTGGCTAGCTAATTAGCTCATTAACAAGTTTCTGCAGTAACTAGGAAATAGTATTTTCTCAGCAGCTTGGAGCAGCAGCTTGTTAGTGTAGTGGTGACTCCGTGCTTACAGTTCTGGGTTACCGATCAGAAGGTCAGGGGTTGAAGCCCTAGCACTACCAAGCAGCTTCGAGAAAGTTCTTTAACCCTTTCTGCTCCGGGGGCACTGTATCAGACTCTAACACCGACAGACTGGGAGAGGCCCAGAAAACCATTTCACTGTACTATAATATATACGTGACAAATAAAGGCTTCTTCTTCTCAGGCAACTTTCAATAGATATTGCAATAATATAATGAAACACTAGAGGGCATGTGTTACAGTGATCTAATTCTCTGCACACTTTGTCCTCTCCTTCTACCTTCCCACTGAACAGGGGAACACCGCAGAACTCCACCACTATAACCAGCACCACACACTGACTAACATTTCAGTGGTGTTTTCATTCTGCTTGCAGATTCCAAATGAACTGTTTATATGAATCCTAAGTTGGGCTCTCTGTAGACGTTCTTCATTTATAAGCTTGCTATATGCAATCCAATGTTACCATAACAACAAAAAGCATGTGAGTCCAGTCAGCATATTCAGCTTTTTATCATGCTTCTTGCTCCCTCTACACGAAATTTCATCTAATTGTGATTATTATATATATCCATCCATCCATCCATCCATTATCTATAGCGCTTTATCCGTCTGGGTCGCGGGGAAGCTGGAGCCAATCCCAG
>JAQQZX010000021.1:11527403-11572714 GCA_030068355.1 Notoglanidium maculatum
ATCTGCATGTCTTTGGACTGTGGGAGGAAACCAGAGCACCCGGAGGAAACCCACGCATGTACGGGGAGAACATGCAACCTCCGCACAGAAAGGCACCCTGGGTGACCCGGGGATCGAACCCAGGACTTTCTTGCTGTGAGGCGACAGTGCTAACCACTGCACCACCGTGCCACAATATTATATATATATATATGATATAATTTAGAGATATATTCATATTTGCCCAAAATTTAAACAGGAGTGTTCTTTACTAAAGGCTATTGAGACACATTTATCAATCATTTAGTAAAGTGTGCATAAAGATTTTCACAGGCCAGGAGAACAGAAAACATTTCTGTAACGCTGAAGTTCTTCTTCTTCTTCATGTGCATATGTTGATGAATGCCAGCCACCCCTAAAATGCAAATCAGGTTCATGCTACAGCTTATTTGCATTTAGTGACACCCACAAAACTCCATAAAAGGTCATGCTTACAGAGGGCTGAAAGTGAAAAAATGTGGGGGAGAAAACAGAAAAAGAAAAGCTGTTTCTCAGTGGCAGAACTGAATGTTATTTTGATTTAATGTCTACTCCAATAAAAATATTATTAAGCATTATAACAGCATCTGAAAATGGCAAAATCTGGAGATAAATGACCAGAAATGTCAATTAGTTGTGAATGAAATGAGTTGAAAAGAAAACAGTTTGGCCTGAATACTGAGGAAAAAAAAGATATAATTACGGACGCCAAGCACGTGACTCAGGGAAAGTGCAGAAGTCTCACAAGCCGACATGCTCTTCAGCCTCTTGCACATTTTGGCCTCTCACACACCAAAGCACTCTCCCCGATGCTATGTTGTTGGTGTGTTGTATTTCCTCTGTTGCATGTAGGCTCAGTAAAGCATGGACTTCACTGTTGGTCCATATGTCCATCTTTTTTCATTTTTTAATGCTAACATTAAGAGCTGTTGTTTACATGGCTAATGTTTGGCACAGATTTTTAAAAATGACGGTTGCCAGTGCTGAATTGGCATCACACTTATGTCACCCACGGTTCCTATTGTGCTCGGCGAGTACCTACCCTGAAGTAGGCATTATGATCATCTTCAGTTCCTGCAGTGCGAACACACAAATAGGGGACCTTCACTTTTATGCACAAATGATGAGTCAAATGAGACCTGAGCCATTCTCTGAAGATATTGTGATCTATGATAGGAAAAGCTGTACTGAGATCCAGCAACTAAACAAGTAGGCACAACCCTGATCGGAGGCCAGTAGTAGGTCATTTACTACTTTAACCGGTACTATCTCCATACTGTAATGAGGTGTAAATCTTGACAGATGTAATTCTTACGCAAGTATGAACCTAACCGCTTAGCTTCAACCGGTTGACCGCTTCCAAGGATCAAGATCAAAACTGATTGTTAAATAATAAATACTGTCATAGGCACACTGCCAGTGCTAAGGGAGGAGTGGATTGCTTCTGGTAGTATTTGTTAAGAAAATGCAGAAGGGACCATATATCACATGTTGGACATATAACTAGCACTACTTATCATCAGTGTCAGTGTACGGTGATGTTTCCTCATCTGATTCTCGGCCAAGAATTGAAATTCAATGTAATTTAATTAAATGAATTTATTGTATTCATGTAGTGCTTTGAGCAATAGACAATGTCTCAAACCAGGAAGGAGTGACACACTGAACAATTCCAATTATACGGTGATAAAGGGCAATATGCTGCAGTGTGAGTAAGTGGAGGTGAGAGAGATTCTGTGTTAGACTGCTTTTGCCTGCAAGGTATCTAAATGTTATTTTGAAAGCAAATCTAAAAAGCGAATCTTCATGTTCAATTGTAAATCTTTTCGAGTGAAATACGGTTTCAGATTTTAGATTATTATTTTGCGATACACAAATTTATACTTTTTTATGCTGTGAGACAAATTCAGAGTAATAATGTTTAAATTATGATCTTTGCATTTAATTTTCTACGGTGCAATAAGTCCGCATACAGACTGAAATATGAAATGAAATTTTTAAAGAAGTGAAATGGCAAAGCTTTCAGTCACTGTTTTCTGCCACCTCGTAGAGCCACAGTGTGGAGTAGCTCTCGTGACTGATGACAAATCTGTTGCTGAAAGAGCATCGCCTTCCTGCCCGCCACCCTCTGTAGGTGATCCTCCAGCAGAGAGAGGAGGAGGAGACAGTGAGACAGAGAGTGATGCTGATGATCTGTAAATATCTGCGCGCTACATATTCACATTCCAGGCTTGTCTATAACATTCAGATTTATTCACTACTGTGAGAAGTTGTGTTAGTTTAAATGAAGGTTCAGTCAGCATAATGCCTATTAGCAAAATGTTTCATTACAAATCCTAACAGCAAAGGCTGAATTCTGAAATAACCCTTTCTTGAATTGTTTAATTAGCTTTTACTCAGGTGGAGCCCATGAACCTGCCCCACTGACTGGTCCAGTGAAGCGACGGACCCAATCACTCAGCGCTCTGCCCAAAGACAGTGACAAGAAGGTGCTTTGCATTGTAAATTTACATTCAGATTTACGTACCAGTCAGAAAATGACCAGTATATGGGCCGATACTAATGTGAAATACTGGCTCACTGTCAGATCGTATTTTATATGTTTTATGATCTGATCCACCGATGTGTTTTATGGCATAAACACTTGTGATGTTGATGAACAAGTGAACAAAGGACACAATCATTTGGTTACTACGGATTTGATTAGTAATGAAGAAAGCTCTTAAATTAAAAATGGAAAAAGAGGGATTGTTGCATCCCTGTTACTTTTACTCACAGCTAGTTTTTACTAGTGAATGTAAAACCACAACATATTAAACCCACCTTTTTTTTAATACGGATTCTTTACAAACTTATATGACACTTCAAGACATTAATCCTCCCTGCCTTTTTTCTACCCATTCCCACAGAGAGAAAAGGACCACATACGCCGGCCAATGAACGCATTCATGATCTTCAGCAAGCGTCACCGTGCTCTTGTACATCAGAGGCACCCAAACCAGGACAATCGCACGGTCAGTAAGATTCTGGGTGAGTGGTGGTATGCTCTAGGGGCCAAGGAGAAGCAGAAATACCACGACCTTGCCTTCCAGGTACCGTTACAGTCTTTTGTGGTTTGTTGGTCTCTCAATTTTTTGGTTCGGTTTTTTTTTAATCTGTACGTTCCTTCAAACTGTCTGTGTTTCAGGTTAAGGAGGCTCATTTCAGGGCTCACCCAGACTGGAAATGGTGTAATAAGGACAGGAGGAAGTCTTTGTCTGAGGGCAGAGGCACTCCAGGGGCTAAAGAAACCAGAGAACGAAGTGCTTCTGAAAGCACAGGTCTGTTATCTGGGCTGGGGAAAAGTTTTGTCTTCTACACACTGCTGTGTTCAAATGACGTGAATGTAGCAGTCGCGTTCACTTGATGGATGAACAAAACATGCCAAACACTTTAAATTAAACAAGAATTTTACAGTCTTTTTTAACCAGCACAGAGCCTAAAAGCCTAATTCCCAGCAACAACAGGAAACCAGTTCAATGAACGATAGCATCATGTGCGAGCAGGTCAGAGGACATCCTCTGATCTTATCAAATTTGTAGTTTCATTTCTCAGTTATCAGAAATGGCATCAAAATCACAAGCAAGTACAGAATGGTGTCTCATAAATTGGAAATACATAGCCCTGCTACCGCAAATAATGTCCAACTGTCCAGAGTTGATCACAGCAAACACTTGGTAATAGACCAGCGCAGCTCTTTGACTGGTATACTCACCATGTCTATGGCAAAAAAATGTGTGTGTGTGTGTGTGTGTGTGTTTAAGCAAGAATTTATTATATATCATCCTGCACTCATTCTAGACGCCCAGTCTGTTTCTCAGCGGGGTGAGCATAAGGGAGCAGGGCCTAGCTGGGGGTCTCCAGAGTCCGAGCCCTGGGGAGGGCCAGCGGGAGGCCAGCTGACACGCCCTCGTGCTTTGTCCCAGAGTACAGTGCATAGCCCGGAGAGGAGAGAGGGAGAAAAGGATCTAGTAAAGGTATGGCCAAAAACATGCTTGATAACTTTCCAAACACAGGGCTCCAGACTACCTGTTTCCACTAGTAGCACTGGTGCTCCTTACTCAAAATTTTAGGAGCACCAGCACACATTTTAGGAGCATCACTTAAATGGAGATGCATTACAACACAACATTTTCTTACTATTTTGTTACTCCCTCCTCTCTAGAGAACGCCATGTAACACACATATCACACGCTGAACTGTTCTCGTGTGGTTATCATTTGCGTGAATTCACCGTCTCAGTTTCGCACTTGCCTTGGCTATTAACTCCCATTGGTCCGGTCTGTGTGACGTCATATCCGACAGTGACCTGACAACTCGGTGAAAACCACCTGATGGGGACATCGACTGTATAAACAACCTACGCAGTCGATGGGCGGAGATAATAACTAATCATGTTGTTATTTTTTTTGCGTATGAAAAAATACAATTTGGTAATAAAAATAACAGTGAGAAACAACTGCTGAGATAAAATGAACATTTATTTAACACTGTTGTCTGCAAGTAGATCTGCACTCTGTCTACAGTAGGCTTATTTTAAATGAAACATCAACTTAATAAATGTCCACAGCTAATAGGAAATATACTTAGTAGCAAACATTATGAATAAATTTTCTTGCTTATAAGGTTTATTTAAATTAGTTGCATGGTACTTGTTATTGAGCTAGTGATTGTTCATGTTAGGTAACTACTGAAGAATCTCACTAGATAACTAGCTTCACGTTAGATGATAGTGGTTACGTCTCAACTTCCCATTAGCTCTCCATTCCATTTGCTCTCTGTCTCGCACATGCGCACACACACACACACACACACACACACACACACACACACACACACACACACCAATTCTCACTCCCTCCTGGTGTTTCATGTGATATACAATTATATACAGTTATAAAATTCAGTCACACTGTCTCCAAAAATGGTTGCAAAATGTGACTAAATGGTTGCAGTCTGGAGCTGTGAAACAGCATACTGCCTTAGTAATACCTACCTTCTCTCTCTCTCGCTCTCTCTGCATATCAGAATGGAGTAAGTTCACTTCAGACTTGCCCCCCTCCTGTCTCACATTGTGGGACTAACGAGGATGTGACTAGTGATGAAGAGCCAATGGTCATCTGTGAGGAAGAAGGAGATGATGATGTCATAGGTGAGCAATGCTTTAGTACATCCAGATTATTTTTTTATTTCATGACCAGACCAATTCTTAGAACATGGGCTTATAGCAATGCAGCGCAAATTAATAATCCATGCAGAGTGAGTTAATTACAATTCCCTGTCAATGGCAGGATTTAAGATCAAAAATAGGTCAGATAACTGAAGAGTAACACATACAAATCACATGGCTTTGTTTTGTTAGTTCTGATTAAGTTTTTAAAATGAAATATTTAGTCCTAAATGTTTTATGGTCATTTCAAACTTAATAACAGAATTGAAAAGTAAAAACTGTTTATTGATGTTTTGTAAATGACCTCTTGCAGCCCCGCCTGCAGTCCCTTTATGGTCAAGCATTTAAAATGATTGACACCTTTATTGTTAAATCTGTAATTTTCATAGACTTTTCTTCTCGCCAGTCAGTGTGTTGTAGAAACTTCTCCTCATGGCAGTAGTTTATATATTTTTCTTTTAATGTTGATTTTTTTTTTCCTTCTTGTGAAAAAAAATGAATGACAACCGATGCAACAGTCCAGAAATCATAATCCTGTCCTTTAGCTGCTCGTTCGGGGTCGCCACGGCGATCCATTTTTGTCCGCATGTCCGATTTGTCAAGGTTTTTACGCCGGATGTCCTTCATGATGCAACCCTCCATTTTTATCCGGGCTTGGGACCGGCGTGCAGAAATACACTAGATTGTGCACTCCCTTGTGGCTGGGTTGGAGGCTCCAGCGAGGAACTAACTCGCAACCCCTGGTTTACAAGGCCTGTGCTCTACCCACGGAGCTATGGAGCCTCCATGCAGTAGTCCAAAAATAATAGCCTAAAAACCATTTTGCTTTAAGGAGAGTAGAGGAGGGTGTCATAATATTATCAGCTGTGCAGTCAGAAATTGCTTGCTAGTGTTGTGCCCAATTCTGACTCCTATTTCCATGTACGTGTGAGTAGGCAAACCGATGCTGCATGTTTATTTGAGTTTCTGTTGAGAATATATGATATTAGGACTACGCTATTGTGCAGTGTGCTTACATGCGAAGGTGAGTCAGATCCTGCACACCGCAGTCAAAATCTGCAGATGATTGGGGGAAACTTAGCTTTCACTGTAATGCTCAATGTTGAGATTTTTGGCATTATTCTGGTGGTTACTATGCAGGAAAATTAAGTGTAATCTACTAAGAGAGCTTGGAACAAAACAGAAATCTAGTAACTATGCAACATCAGTAATTCGGGGGTCAAGTCTTAACACAGCACCAGAAAAGGAGAACAAAAAAAAGAGTAGATGGGGCTTCCAGGTGGTGCCAGTTTATATTAGAGAGTTCAGAACACCTTCCCAAATGATTACAGATTCACATCAATGAGACCTGTGAAAAGTGTTACATCACAAGCCTATAAGGGGCAAACAGCTGACATGACTATAACAGGAAAATCTGCACTGGTTACTGAGATGACAGATTTTACTGCATGCTCTGGTGCAAATACAATCTCCATTTCTATACTTAAGCACTAGTACATACATGAGTGTTGTAGCAGTTCATAATAATACAATTCATGCATTCATTCATTTTATTGTGATATTTGTTACTTTTGTGTCATTCTTCCTTTTAAGCAAGCAAATTGTCTTTGCCCCATGAAAAGCAGCTCATCACAGATTTCCAAATGCTTATATACTATTTCCAGGTATCAGAATGCAAGCTAAAACTTGGGGCATCATGCAATATTTCTTTATGTCTCACTTACAGGTGATTCATTTCCAGAGGGCTCAATAGACCTAAAGTGCAAAGAGAGAGTGACAGATAGTGATGAAGAGAATGACCCTGCAGATGAAACTGATGGCAAGGTACATTTCTCCAGGACACTTATGTTTACATGTGCATTTTGCTTTACTTTAAATTGCTGTGGTTATTTGCATGACACAGCTTCATGAACAACTTGTTCAATTGAGAGGCTTGCTGTTGCAGTTTGATGGGTTTCTTTATATCAGCTTATAATGTCACAAGATTTCACATTCACCGGAAGGCAAGTGAATATTGATAGTCCATAAAAAGAGAAGTTGGTAATATCCCCTCACTCGTTTTGTTATTTTGTTTTCTTTCACTCCCCCTTTTCAGGTTCGTCCTCTCTTTCTGTCATCTCCTGGAGGCCGATCGGCAAACAAAGAGACGGAAGGCAGGGGAGAGAGTGCAGAGAGTAAGACGAAGCAGGAGGCAGAGCCCGGAGAACTGTGCAAAGGAATGAAAGAAGGAAAGGGAGGAGGTGGAGGAATGGGAGATGGAGGAGCAGGCCAGGTCCCTAAATGTTTTAGCCTAAACGGCATTCTCTCATCTGATGCGAGAGAATTACAGATGCCAGGGACAGTCCGGACAGCCTCCACGGTAGTGACAAATGTGGTTAGACCTGTAACCAGTGCCCCCATTGCATTAGCCAGCAAGCCTGCTGACGGGGCCATACCTCTAGGGGCTCCATCCCCTGAAGGGAAGCCCAAGCTTCTGATTGGTGGTGGAGGAGCAGCAGGAAGTGGGGCCATTGCAGGTGGTGGGTACTTTTCTGCCTCCTCTCCCAAACCTGTCGGGCATGGAGGTCTAGTTACCGGCTTAGTACTGGGTGGAGCTTTCCCAAACCCACCCACTGTTCAGCTCATAACCCCACCCCAACCATTGCCAGGTCCGACCACTAGTAACGGCGCACCTAACAACAGCACCGTGCCCCTCCCTCTGCTTCAGCCTCAGTTCCTCCCAGCAGCTTCACTCACTCCCCCTAACAGTGGCAAACAAGTCACCCAGGTGCAGTACATCCTTCCAACTCTACCAGCCACGGCCACCCTAAACAGCCCCTCTGCGCAGCAGACCCACCATTCGTCTGGTGTTCTTGCCCTGCCAACTGCTCTGCCAGCACAATTATCATTGCCTAACGGATTGCATGCAGGGGCTGGGCCAGGGATGAGATATGCCTCAGTGCCAGCAGTGGGAGGGGTCAGCCCAGGCGGACGAGGTGAGGTGGAGGGATTATTTCCAAAATCCTTTATTTTTAAAATTATTTTTTATTTCTCTGGTAAAACTTAGCCAAATGATTTATTTAAAAATATTTAAAATACGAGCATGTTGCAGCTTTTTCTTTTCTTTCTTTTTTTTATTGTTGGTAGAATTATTTAGTATAGTTGCTGAGTTGTTGCACATTTTCTATTATTATTCCAAAAATAACACGTCAGGTAAGTTAATATACTGAATGAGACAAATCCTCCAAGGCTGTAGTGTGGGAATATTCAGGCCTTAAGGCTCATTTATTCTTCCTTTAAGTATGCAAATCATTATGTCTGATTCAACTGTCACTGCCCACATACTTCACAGTGTCCTTTACATTGGCATGGATGTTAAGCAATGCATCCACTAGAGGGCAGCTCAGAGTCAAAAGCTCTAACAACAAACAGCATCGGTGGACGAAGTCATAATAATGTACCAGTTAAGAAAGCGACAAAAGTGTAGGCTGTCTTGTAACATCATATAGCCATTTAAAAATTCGTACTAAATTGCATAACCTTCAGTTATATTTAAAAATGTATTTGTTGTGTCTCTTGAATTATTGGCTGCACTGCCTCCACAATTTCTGGATTTCCAGTGGTACTGTTCCCTTTCATCCTTATCTGTAAGCTTTCAGGAAACCTGCACAAATGCACACAAAATGAACCCAGAGTACAGACAGAAGGCTCCCTCCATATCTGTAAACATATTTAATGTTGAGCATAAATTAGCCCTTAGATTTGACAAAAGCAAAAGGTTAAAAAGGAAGAAGAGGCAGAATAAAGATAACTTTTATCTGAACAGGCTGAACAAAGATCAAAAAGAGTCTTATTTTTAGGTACAAATTCATTTCTCTCCAATCTCTCTCTCTCTCTCTCTCTCTCTCTCTCTCTCTCTCTGTCTGTCTCTTCGTTCTGCTCATGAAGCACGGTCTCCAGTCTTACAAAACAAGATGCTGGTCCCCATGACAACAGTAAGACCAGGATCAACACCTCCACAGCCTATTTCTCTAGTGGCCCAGCCTCTTCCTGTTCAAAACGGGGTGCAACCGGGAAGTAAGGTTGGTGTGGCAACACAAGAACCACCCGAATTCAGCGTTTATGAGGGTTATTACTGTAATTAATGTGAGTTGTACTTATTTATTGCAGCTCATTCAGATTGCTCCTATGCCCGTGGTCCAAACTAATGTCCAGCCGGCACGAACGGTACATCCTGCTGCCTCCTTCCCGGTCTCTATGGCAGCAGCAACTGTTGTGGCCTCAGGTGGCACATCTCCTCAGACAGTGCTATTGACTCCATCTGCTACAAGGTAAATTCTCCATCTCTGTTAAGTAAAATCCATATAGTCAAACACTGATTCCATCTATAGGTGAAGTTATAGGACAGCTTCATTATATAACTCTGTACAGCCTAATATCATGCTATTAGTGCAGCCGGATCTGCATGCTACTTAACATTTTCTAAGAACATAAGCACCTTATGCCTTATGACTGCAAACATTAAATTATTTATTTGAAGAACTAAAATATTTGAACAAGAGATGTCCTTCTAGGGAAACAATGTAGATATATGATTTTCTTTGCAATGAACTGGGTATATTTTTAAAAAGCTGATTACCTTTATGTTTAGTCATATTACCAACTTTTAAAGCGTGCCAACAGCTCCTGAATCTGCAAAAGTGCAAAAGCTGAAAGACAATAGACAGCTGCTTGGTTGTACTAAAGGTGCTAAATTTGTCTTGGTGGTAGCAATAAAATAATTTCATGCAAATAGGAACCAAACATAAGCCTTTTTATGGCTGGAATGCAAAGACAAGTGTTTGAATTTGATTCGTGATGGCACAGGAAGCCAGCTGAGTGACATTGTTAGAGGAAATGTCAGCAAGTTACAAACCAGGTGCGCAGCAGCATTCGGAATGCTGGTAAGAAAAGGGGATTTGAGTCTGAGGCACACTTCAGTGCAGATCTCTCCATGTAAAAATTGTGCCACGTAGTCTGTAATCGATTCCTCTGGGCTGGAGAGGCAATCTGCCACCTCCATCTGCTCCCTGCCCTGTGGACCACCTCGAACTATGCGGAAATGGGTGCCAATAATTGAAAGCATTGGCGCGTGAGGACTGCCCACTCATTGGTTAGCCTTCTCCACTGTACTGTGCTTGATCGCCATTGCCAGGAGCGTCTGGCTGATGTACGGCACTGAGCGATCCTCCCGTCCCACTACCAGGACCAGAATGCCCCAACCCTAACCCACTGATGTGTCAGTCTTCAGAACAAAAGGGAGAGGGGAGTCAGGTGAATACAATAGCAGGCCACCACACAGAATTGCTTTTACCTGAAGAAGAAAACCCCGGATCTGGCACTTTTTAGTGACGTCAGCCAGCAGGCTGGTGATGTCCGAATAATTAGCTACAATCCGAAAACCATAGCCAGTCAGCCCCAAGATCCGCTTGACCCACGTTTTGAAATTGGTTCGAGGGTACGCTGCCATTTCTGTTGTCTTTTAAATTTGGGACTGCTGCCCATGGCCCAACTGGGAACCCAGATTCTGTTTATCCACTCATCAAGTTGCACACTTGTTTGGATTTCCCACCTGTTTCAAGGATATATAAGATTATATTGTCTAAATAAGCAGCAGCATAAGTGTTGTTCATTAGATGCTGAAACATGGGTGGAGCTCCAAATAAACCAAATGAAGTGTCATGTATTGGTGCAACCCAAAAACACCAGAGTGGAAAAATCCATATCTTTTTTCCTCAGAACATTAGAGTCAAGAGGATCTGCCAGGGGGATCTGGTTAAAGCCAGTGTCGAATAAATATCGCCACGAATTTAGACTAAAACTGGTATATGCTTCGTTTATCCCCATTTCTGGAGACTATGTTTATCTATTTTTGCCTTTTACTTTGACCCTCACCCTCATGTATGAAGTCGGGGTTCAGGGATCCAGTGACATCGTTCCTATTCTCCTATTCTCATATACATGAACTAAAATTAAACTTTGTTGTTCTATGAAATGCTTGAATGACAACACTGGTGTAAGCACCTTTTAGGAAAACATTTTTTGGTATTGAAAGTGGAAATTATGCCATGGATTGCTAATGTGATAAAAATTGCTGTTTTATTAGGTTATCGTATTATTTTCTTGTATTTGCTCGATCTTGTGTTTGATTCTTTTAGGATTACATATGTTCCGTCAACCACTGGTGTTGCTACCCCTTTGTCATTGGGGTCCACATCAGCCATCTCCACCCCTCAACGAGCAGCGCCCCCTCACTCTCAAGCGTTTTTGCCGTCGGCCATGGCCACACTGGGCTTCACTGCCATTGCGCCTGCTGGTCCAACGCTGGTGCATCCAATAGTGGCAGGTGAGTGGAATGGATAGTCTAATGACATAGGCACGTGCACAACTCTTCATCACAGGTTCAATAGCATGATGACACAGTACTAAAATGTGAGTCTTTACTAATTCTCTGTCTGTAGCATATAAAATTTGCATACTCATTATCATTTATCACGTATTTTGTTAAATCGGAATTATGAATTATTATTTTTAAATATTATTATTATTGCCGTACCTGAGGATACCTGTAAATATAAATAAAAAACACATGCACCGGTACATTTTGCTTGGTTTTATATGTTGCGTGAAGTGTTAACGCTAATTTATGCTAGCAAGGCAGTAGGTGGCAAAATGTCCCTAGACCAGGGCTCGTCAGTCTTATTTGCATGAGCTGGTGTGGGAACAGGCTTTCATCCCAACCAAACAGGACAGGAGCCAAACCTGATTTCTCCGGTTTAATCAGTGTGTACCTTTGGCTGTAATGAAAGCCACTTTGCAGAGAAGAAGACACTACCCTAGCCAATTGAATAATTACATTATTTTTGCATTCAGATTACACTTCTATATTTGAATAATGTTTATGTTCTAGTGTTGTGTGTTGTTTATGAATGCATTTTGGAAGTCCCCTATATACTCTAAGAAGATACAGCGCTACAACCGCTATGGCGTATTCAGTGTCATGTTGGCTTTAGTTAGGTACAGGTCTGTAATGTGAAAAACTCCTGGAGAAACTTACTTCCCATAAGCACACTAACAGACGGGCAAACTGACATAACTGCTGGAGTAGCATGCTGTGAAAACACTAACGAATGACATACAGCTAATGCAAAAATGAGAACGTTGTTTCATATGTAATTCACAGCACCTTCTAGATCATATAGTCAGGAAGATATGGCAACTAACGATTCATTTTGATTATGGATTAATGTATTAATCTTTTTTTTTTTTAATAAATGATTAATTGGATTCTTTTTAAAATACATTAAATACCAGAAATATCAATTTCAAAAATGTTGCCTTGCAGCATGCAAGTCTACACTACTACAGAAATTTTAACTAGGCTTAATTCAAGAACAGGTCTGTAACTGCAACATTACTGACAGTTATCAGATAATCTGTCACAGCATCAGAAATATTATCAGAGGCGCATGTCGACCAAATGAGACACTCAGACGCTGGCTCTGCACACCTGTTTCGCAACAGTAAGTTTGAACCCTGATTTTAAATAAATTCTGAACAAATTCAAAGTAAAAGCAAAAAACATCCACTGGTTGTCTTGCTAATTGAAACACTACAATGCTAAGATAATTTTGCACGCCATGTGTGCTTGAGGTGAATAATTTTTCATTGCATGGAATCGACTTCAATGGGTTTGGGATAGACTCTTGGGTTTTGAAGCGTGGAATCAGTAAATTAACTCTTTTTGGGACTTTTAACGTGAAGCCAAAGCAGGATGGCGAATTGATGCCTTTACACTCCAGATACATAGATGAAAATAGTTATTATATGTGCTACGAAATTTAAACAATGTAGAGTTTAGCAGTGAAAAAACAGTTTAACTTCTTGCAAGCTAATTGAAATAGCTTTGCTACTTGCTGATTACTGTTATAATGTGCTCTGCTATTTCCATCAACCGTGTTTTTAGTCTAAATGAAGTGATGTAACACTCCTCAGCATGATTCATACCAAAGTTCAGCTAATCAATAATGAAAATCAGTGTCAACTATTTTTATTTTTGAATTTTATTGATTTTGTCAAGTTGCAGACATAGAGTGGTATATGTATATGGTGTTATTATACTGTAATATTATAGTAGTAATGTTATACTTTATGTAAAATTCCAAAGGAGTGTTGTTCCTTTCAGTTTAATGGCTTCCTACAGATGACAGACAGACGGTCTAGAAGCGATTTGTAAAGAATTATTAACATGATGTTCAAACTGATAGACAGAAATATGAATGATTCCTCCTCTCAGGCCAGCCCCCACTCCTGGCTCAGGTTCCATCCCCCAGCTGTTTGCCCCAGTCCTCAGCCTCAGAGTCCAATCAACAGATAGTGACTGCTCTTTACCCTGGCCCAAGTGTCACCCTGGCGACAACCACATCTCAAAATGTGACAAGTCCTCTGTCAGTTCTGACATCTCCCTCATCACCTCACATGAAGACATCTATAGCATCGAACGTGCACGTGCATTCTCAGACCTACACAGACTCTCCGCCTCAAATCACTTTGAAGATGGAAAGTCTTAAAAGGCCAGAGGCAGATACACACAGAGACGCAGGGTTGTCAAACACATCAAGTCAGATGGAAGAACTAGGACGGCTTGCTAGTCCAACCCCACACCTGCATTCAGGTAAACATTGGGAACATTCACACACAGGTGTACACTCCGACACCATCTGATAGAAGACATTTGGCTAATTATCTTTGACAGGCTTGAAGTTCACTTATTGCTGACTCACTGCTTGTTACATGATTTCACCATGAAGTCCTGATGAGGAGTAACATGAATAGCGTCAGTGCAACAGAAAATGGCACTTGTCAGCATGTTTTCGAAGCTTTAAAATGTAAATGTCTATACGTTTAATTATCAAAGAAATCCATAAAGCATACATTTTAGCATAGATCTTCTACAATTGTTTGGATTAGAGATGTCTGCTTGTGCAGAAAAATAATCCCATTTTTCTCAAACTCTCGCCTCCTGAAATTCTGGATTTTATACCGCATAGATTGAAGCAAACTTGCCAACCATTTCAGAGACGCTTCTGTGAGTTAAAACTCAAAAATATGAAAAAAGAGCACCCCTTTTTTTCCCCCAATAGAAACAGCAGATGAGCTACTCAACATATGAATCAAGAATGATTGACAGCTGTGCAGGTGTTTTGAACACTCTGATATTAACTGACCCCCTGGAAGCCCCTCCCCCTTCTTCCCTTCTCACATGAGTAATATCCTGTGATGCTTTGCCATTGTTTTCTGTGAGTGTAAATAGAGAATGTTTTAGGTTCATTATTGTGAAATTAAATCGATCAATGCGTGTTTGATTTAAGCTAAGATCAGTTAGTTATATCTGTTAAGGCTGCCACCCAAAGATTTCAGCTGAAAATAGTCAAATAGCCTGTACTTTTTTGGTTGAAAGTGTAAAACAAAAAGATTAACAATTGACTAATGGTTTACAAATAATGTCCAAACAGTGCTGTCAACCCCAGTGAGGTATAGACACCAATTTCTACCCCCAGGGCGCCCGGTTCCTACATGCACGAGGGTCGGCAGGCCTGTCAAAGTCCACTTGGACCAAAATAGTCTTTTGAATTGCCACGATGTACTCCAGCTTTAAATAATTGAAACAATCCTTGTGAAATTGTTGCATCTCAGTCAATGAGAGTATATAAAGAAACATAGTATAAATAAATATAGTGTCTCAATAAATATTCTACATTTATTAGTGCTATTTTATGGACTACAGTTACTTAACTTAATTTACCCTTACTTGTAACATGTGTACCATGAATATTCATAGTATATGAATATGAATTGTATATGATATGAATGTAGTTGTACATACATATATACGTATATGAATTATAGTTCATAGCATAATTAGATCTATTTCCTGATTATCTTTCCACCTTCAAAGGAAGTAGGGCAGAATCCCCCAAACTGCCCCCGAGCCCTCAGAAGATAAAAGTCCAAGTTGAGCATCCTCCATCAAGACAAGAAGGAGAAGAGCAAGATGGAAAGAAGGCCAGCAGAAAGGAGCATGACCGTGAGAGAGACGGTGGAGGAATGGGGTCTACTTGGATGGAGAAAGCAGTGAGGGAGAGGGGAATAGAAGGAGCCCCCAAAAGCCCGTTAACTAATAACAAGGAGGAACATATCAGAGAGGCAAGCAGCAAATGCCATTAACCAACCTACCAGTTGCTTAAAACAAGATGTTCGTTTAAACCAAATGAACATGAGAGATAATATTAGTTGGGAGGTTTCTTCCAGTTATTGACTAGGCACTGATTATTTATTAGGGTGGTCCATAATAACAGGCAAAAAATTCATCCTGGTCACATCTTGTCTCCACAAGGCATATTTTTCTCCACTTGGTACATCTTACTCACGTGTCAAATTTCAGCTTGACTAGACAATATTTAGAGGTTGCGCCAGAATGCGTTGCTTGCTTGTTTTGTGTGTGTAGGTGATTGACCTGGCTCCTTAGAAGTCCTTCTGTCATCTTATCAACTGTATGACTGCCACCTGGAATAGTTCATTTTCATCACTTTGAAGAAGGAAAACCTTTGCAGAAAAGCTCTAAGCTGGCATGTGAGTCAGGGAAGGCAATATGGGATCGAGCTCGGATAACGACTGGTGCAAAACTTACAGCGCCCACCATAGCCAGACATCCCATGATTGATGATCCTATTATCTTTGAAAGTAACACACAGAACATTGTCTTTTTTGGTCCCTTGATTGAACGAGGATCAGCAAAAGCAAAAATATTCCTGAATAAGTTTCCCACAGAGTGGACTGATGATCCAGTTTTCAAGGAACTTTGGAATCAGGTGTCCAAACTGTGTGTTGTAAATGATGCAGCAGAATGAGGGATAAGCCTCATAGAAAAATACGACAAAGGGTTGACAAAAGATGAAGAACAGAGGCAGTTTATTCTTGGGTTGGTTCCAAGCCACAGAAAGAAGTTTCCTTCTGTATCAAAGGCAGGTCTTATGTCCTAGACCATTCATTATTTGTCGAATAAACATGTATTATAATAGAATCTTTAGGTTAGAGGTAGTTTTAAAAAAACAGTGAGATGACCCCTAAATGGTGTTAGTTTTCAGTAAGATTTTTTTTAGCCTAAAATTTGCTTTGTGGAGAACTGTTACAAAAGAAACAAACAAAAGAAGAAAATCTGTACATTTTTTTTGGACCACCCTATTATGTATGACATAGTGTCCTTTTATAATATGTACTACACTTTGATCAAATGCCACTGTGTTTTAAAAAAAAAAAAATGCTTAACTGAGGTAATCATAGGCTGCGTTCACCTTACCGTGCTGAAGCGACTCAAGATTTTAGGGTTAGCTTTACGCCTTAGGGTTAAGGTTAGGTTTAGGTTAAGGGCTACAGCTAAGATCGAGTTTATTCTCTGCTATCAGTAGCGTTTGTTCATGCTACGGTAGCATTTTCCGTCAGGCTAACACCGGCAGCGCAGCAAAACAACAATGGAGGAGCGCTACAGCTGACCAACTGTTTGTCCTCCAGAGCAAAATGCCATGCGTACATTAGCTATTAGCGTCCATATAGGCGATTTTAATTCCATGAGTCGTCTCAGACATGTTTTTGTTGTTGGTGATACAGATGATTCGTACAAAAACGTATCAATGTGCGCATGCGAGACGTTTCAGAGGAGAGATGTGTTCACATTACAGTTAGATACAGATCACTGTAATTATGAATGTGAACCGACAAGATCCGCAAATCCAATCTGAGTAAATAATCAGACTTGAACAATGAGGCCTGTAATGTGAAGCCATAATGACAAAATATTTTGAATGATACTATCTATCATACAATGTACTCACAGAACTTTTACATTTCTCCTGGTTTCTTGCTTCTTTTTGCTGTCATCTCTATCTGTCTTCTCAGGCTGGACAAAAAGAGGTGTGTGGTTTGGACCCTCCTCCTCCACCAACGCAAACTGACACTCCAGCACTTAAGAAGAACAAGTCCCGCCCCCCGCCGCTCAAAAGCACCACTGTCTCTGTGGACAAGTGAGTGGCAGAGCAACAAATGAACTCTGTGCGGGATATAATGCGGGAACTTGCGGGATATAATGCGGGATTTTTATATATAATATAAAAAGATACAGTTACACAAATTGTTTACGTGCAGCGAGTAACTGCTTATATACTGATATAAAGGCAGCAATGAACACTTCATACTTGGGCAGTGGAGTGTTCTCAGCACAGCAGTGACAGACGCCGGGTTTCCGTAAACCTGCTTAATGCGCAATTTGAAACCGCGAACTAAAACTTCAAGTAACTGAAACACATGAATTTCATCAAAAACTCTCACTCAAATATCGCAAAAAAGCTGTTCCATTTGGAGGTCATGTTTTTTCAGCTGATTCAATACAGCACTATTTCACCAAATTGAAATGGAAGCACATTTTTCACATTTAAGTCACATGACATGACATGAAGGGCAAATGAAAACGCTACCTTCTGAAAAAAACAGTGCTCTGGAAGCGCTATTGCAAGAGGAGAGAACCCAGCTTTTATCTCGTAACATCACTCAGTGGAAACACAGACCCGTTTGTTTAAAATGTTGCTTCTGTTTTGCTCATAACTGCAATGGAAACCCAGCTACAGACGTGATAGTGGCATAGAAATATCTGAGTCCGGTGTGATCCATTGCAAAAGACGGCAGTTAAATTCAGTCAAATGTCCAGTGAGTGTAGGTATAATACATATACATACATGTACATTATTAACGTGCAACTTTGATTTCTTTCTTGTATTCTTCCTTTTATAATTTTTGAAGCGAAATCACTTTTCATCTGTCTTTCTGTCTAAAGAGTGATGTCAGACACATATTTTGAGGAACGCCTAGCTGAGCTGCCAGAGTTTAAGCCCGATGACGCATTGCCCTCCCCCAGCTTGCAAAATCTGGCCACATCTCCGCGGGCAATACTCGGCAGCTACCGCAAGAAGAGGAATTCAACAGGTGTGTCAGTATGTTTGTCTGTAACATTTATTTATGTGCTTAATACATGCCCCTAAAATCAAAATCAGTGTCATATTGTGCTATTCCTAATGCTCTTCCTCTTGCTCTACTTCCACCTACTTGTCCCATCTGACATTTTCTCACTCTTGGTCTCATTTTTATTTTGTCTCTGTCTCTCAGATTTGGACCCTGTTGATGATTCCAGCTCTCCAAGGAGGAAGAGTCGTCGCTTATCGAGTTGTAGCTCAGAACCCAACACACCCAAGAGTGCTGCCAAGTGTGAGGGAGACATATTCACCTTTGATCGAACTGGTGTGTTCATAGCACTCACACACGCACACTCTCTCACTATATACGATATTCATAAACAGCGTTTACAGGAATTAGAGCTCATATTCATTGTCTCTAAAATGGTTGCGATGTTAAGAACAAAAGGCAAGAAACACCAGAAAATTTTGCTGTTTGCTCTCTATCCTTAATTGAAGGTATACAAAAAAAAATCAGCATGTACAGAATGTGAAAATAGCACAACATGACATTGAGGCACTTATTATCTTGTCTGATCTGCTCATTTATTTCCCCACACAAATTCCTTCATAATTTAGTATCAGTCGTCATTTCACTATTTAGTTTCATCTTGAGCCAAAGTATCATAGCATGTTTGAGGATCTTTCAGCATAAGTAGTAATGCTAATATATTATTGTTCAACAGCTTTCTATGCAAATATACACCATTTCTCCAAATATACAAAA
The DNA here is from genome assembly GCA_030068355.1 of Notoglanidium maculatum. Classification (NCBI taxonomy): domain Eukaryota; kingdom Metazoa; phylum Chordata; class Actinopteri; order Siluriformes; family Auchenoglanididae; genus Notoglanidium; species Notoglanidium maculatum. The sequence goes on from JAQQZX010000021.1 coordinate 11,546,437, forward strand.
GTACTCTATCCTGTGTCTGCAATTTGCCCTCCATTGACTTAAAACATAAAACACATCCACTGTAGTAAACAGCATTATCAGCCAGATGAGATGAAGATATTATACTGAACTACGCTTACACATTCATACATGTAAGTGGAAATATCTCTCCCATACCTGGGATTACATAATAGGCTAAATTTTGCTCGTCGTTAGTATTTAGCATTCATTACCTAACGTGGGTTTTGAGCCGCCATGTATGGATTTATAAGCTACAAAATACAAAAAAGCCAATCCACATAATGAAGCAGAATTATTTTGCATCTGCAGCTCTATAACCTGTCCTAATCCCACTGTGTCTCCTCTCAACAGCAGAGACAGAGGACATTTTGGGTGAGCTGGACCGTGTGCCGTACTCTCTACGCCGCACACTGGATCAGCGCCGGGCACTTGTCATGCAGCTCTTTCAGGAGCAAGGATCCTTCTTCCCGTCAGGTAACTAATCACTCTGCACGCTGCCTGACATTTTCAGTCCAACAACAAATTGGAATAATGTAATGTAGTAATTAAGGGTATATAAACTCATAGCGTAGCGTAACCACGTTCCCACACACTTCACTGTACAGCACACGTGGGCTGTTACGAGGCTGAATCGCGAGTTATGATCGACACCTATGTACTGGGTGTGATGCAGGTCATCTAAAACAATTCACACATGCAGAGGGTGCTGGCCTTGAGTGTGATTCAGTGAAGGACCATATCCCAAAACGCATCACCCGGTTCAGTGTCCTATAGATATGCTGAATAAAGAGAAGTGGAGACAGGAGAGACAGGAGACTAAGGGCATGTATCGATAGAAATAATCCAATATAATCCCATGGGATTCTTCTTATATCCTATTCTCCTTTCAGAGCCCAGGTTATTGGTGTTAAATCCATAGGATGACTAATATTTCTTTCAAGGGTACACAAAATGCTGCTGGCAGGGGCAGAATGAGACACCCTGGATTACAGGCTGAGCCAATGATTTAGAAGAATTAAACAGATAATCATTCCATTTAAGTTAGATGAAAGAGTTGACGTGTGTTACTGTGTACTTTGAAAGTCTGTTTTTCTTACCAATGAATATATGTGGAAGTCAGTAGACAAGAAACCAATTGTTTTTTTTTTTTTAGATTTATACTTTTATACTAATTTTCTGAATATTTATCCTTTCTTTTTCCTTCACTCTTCTTCCTCGAAGCCCCGGCCACAGTTGCTTTCCAGGCCCGCTACTCTGATACTTTCCCCAATAAAGTGTGTTTGCAGCTGAAGATTCGTGAAGTGAGGCAGAAGATCATGCAGAATGCCACGCCTGGAGCTTTAGAGGCCACGGGGATGGCAGGAGTTCTTATTGGCTCAGATTCTTCTTGTGCACCGGGACCATCCAATCCCCTAAGCAGTGAAGACGGTTTGGCCGAGGTAGACGAAAAGGGCTGCGAGTGGGAGAATCCTAAGCCTGGCATGGATGAATCACAGGATCTTAGATGAAAACCGAGGTAGAAGATAGACATGTTACAATGTAGGAATGGGCAGTAGGCAGATTTCACCAAGTCCACTGATGATATACAGCACTTGCATGGTTTTTGTTGAATTTATATCCAACTGTGTGAATTTTGTTCCGCTTGTTTTCACATCATTGTTTTCCTGTCAGTGGACACTATCTGTGTCAAGGTGACCATTTACACAGACTGACCAACTCACGTATATTTTATGCAAGTACACAAAATTAACTTTCATAACAGGCACTAGCACCTTTTCAACAAAACATCAGGCAGCACGCAAATGAGTGCACCAGGTAGTTGTTCTGTCACTTGCTTCTTTAGATGTGGAGCCCTTACTGCGGCACCTATGACAGCATTCTGCACAAAGTTTCTTTGCCTGGCATAAAAAAATGAGACTGTTTGGAGGAAATTGGTGGGAAATGAACGCGTTTGCACTTTGATTTGTGAGAGACTGAGACAGAACCGTGTGGCCAGAGAAGAAGAGGTGTCTTTGTGCAATGGAGCTCGTCCATGTTAAGGGGAAACAGGCTCAGAACCAAACCTTCCAAAAGCAACAAACTGAAGACTTTCTCACTTGCAGCTGAGCAGAAAGCAAAAGCTATAGTGACTGCCAAAACAGCACAACAACAAAGAAACCAACACAGAACCCATAAACAGAGGGAGCGGTGTGCATCTTCTCAAATGGAACATCGTTAGCATGAATAATGAAGAAAAAAAAACACACTCTCACTCTGTGAATCCATGCTTTTTCATTTGTAGTTGTTGTGTCGTATTGGTGGAAATTATACTCCCTCCTTCCTCAGCCCGCCGCCTCGAACTAGCTTGATCTTCTCTTATTAACGAAAAAGAAGAAAAAGACTGTTTTAGCCTATTATCTGAAGCTCTTCTTCTCATGCCTCTATCTCTGGCCTTTCCTCATCTCCACCTTTCACTCTATATGACCATGATGGCTCAGGGGCTTTAGGCTCTTTGCTTCCCACCCCCTCCCCTCTTTTTTGAAATGTTTTTATCAGACGTTTGCACAACATGTGGTCCCGGACCACACTTTAAATCAGGAAAGTGTTTGTTTTTCAAGATATGTAAAAAGAAACTAACCAACATCTGCATTTCAGTTCATTTTATTTTTCCTTCCGTAGCATATAGTTTTCCTCTAAAAAAGACCCTTTTTGATATTATTTTCTGCTTCTTCTTCAACTGTTACCTAACTTGTTTGGAAAGTGCCCCCGAGGGGCTGGTCCAGAATTTGTAACCATGGATGATTCTTAAACAGGATTATACAAATGGGAAGACCTGAGACCAGCACTGAGGTGGCATTTCTCAGGAGCTCCCTTTTCCTTTAGCTACCACATCTTTCACTGGTGCAATAGGACTGTGTTGATGAAAAGTTTCTTTAGATTTTAGACGAGTGACCAGTTTTTGTGCCATAGATATTTACTGTTCAAGAGGATAAAGGTGTTACAGTATGAGACATATATACAGGAAAAAATACATTTAAAAATAATTATAGTAACATAATAATTGAATGTTGAGAAAGTAATGCAAACAAACAATCTATCCAAACACTGGGCCTCATTTATAAAGCCACATATGAACAGATTTATTCAGAAATTGTTCCTAGAAGCATTTACACAAGAAATCGGGTATTCATGAAAATTGCATTTGGAAGAATGTTCATGTGTTTGGAAAGCTTCTGAGTGTGAGAATGTACCATAAGGAGGCTATCTTATGTAAGCCTCCGCTGATTGGCTTCAACTCATATAACCGTCACGAAACCCAGTCATTTCATATTCATGGAATTAATTAAAGAAATATTTAATATGGAATTTTTTTTAATTGAAAAAAGCAAGGCAACACAAACACACAAGTCCGTAAATTAAGACAAATTAGACCGGTCATTTAATTCTCCATGGTCATGCCAAACCATGTTCTTCCCACGTTAATGACTTCAGACCTAACTGACCTTTTCTGTAATTTGTTTCCAGAATTTGGAAGCTGCTACACTGCAAAATAATATTTTTACAGGGGTAGACATTAGCCTTGCTTATAATAATTTCAACTTATAGTTTTTAGCTGTCTGTGAGCTCTTTTATGGGTTTTGTGGGCATCACAACAATAAAAAATAAATGAGGCCCATTGGGTGTACTGACACTTTGATACTTCCCAGTCTTCACTTATGTACTTAGATACACTCACTGGCCACTTTATTAGGAACACCTGCACACCTACACCTGCTCATTTGTGCAATTATCCATTATCAGTTAACCATGTGGCAGCAGCACGATGCATAAATCATGCAGATACAGGTCAAGAGCTTCACATAAAACATCAGACTAGGGTAAATATGTTAACTCAGTGACTGTGGCATGGTCGTCGGTGCCAGATGGGTTGATTTGGGAGTATTTCAGAGTATTTCTGTAGGAAAAACTTGGATAAAGATCAACCAAGAGTCTGAGCCCACTGTAGCTTCAGACTGCAGTTCTTAGTTGACCGGAGTGGAACCCAGAGTGGCCTTGTGCTGTTGTAGCCCATCCACCTTAAGGATCTATGTATTCTAATAGTAGTTCTTTGTGTTAACGTAGTCTTTCTGACAGCCCAAACCAGTCTGGCCATTCTCCTTTTACCTGTTTAACTGACAAGGTGTTTCCACCCACAGAACCGTCACTCACTGGAGGCTCTGAAGACTATTGTGCATGAAAATCTTATGAAAAGCTTCTGAAATATTCAAACCTGCAACCAACAATTATGTGACTTGATGTGAACAGTGTGAAGGTCTTGATCTGTGTCTACATAATTCTATACATTACATTACACTGGTGCCACATGATGGGGTGATTGCATGAATGAGCAGGCATTCCTAATAAAGAACGCCCAGGTATTTCAAATTCATTTTATATAATATATATATATATATAGTACGTGTGTGTGTGTGTGTGAGTGAGCAAGCATATTACACATGATGTGACCTAATATGCACCTTGGCAGATCAGACTTGCCCACAAATGCGACTGCAATCCATATTAGAAGACTGTTATGCTTTTCAGCTGGTTACTAATAGAGAGATAAAATGGATTTACAAATATACAAAACAACATTTGGCACTTAACGGTTTCATTCCCCAGCATCAGAGAAATGCTTGCACACACACTTGCACACCTGTACATGTATGTGTGTTCACCATTTGATTGTGTATCCAATAAATTGTCATTATCTGACTCTGAAGAAGGAGTTTTTGGATTAGAAAGATGAGCGTGAGCTCATAAGCAGGCATGTTGATCATGTGCAATATTTCGAAACAAAAGAATATTGAAAATATTAAAGACATAACACAGTATTTGTTGCTTTGTCTTTTATCTGTCCAAAGTTTTAGTAGAAAAAAGAGTGGGTTATATGCAAGGAACAGAAAGGAGAAAAGAAACATGTTTTCTATCATTAAACATTTTTGGGTAACCTTAGGTTTTCCTTTTATTACATTCCCTTTATGCTTTAACTGAAATATCCCAAAATAATGACTAAGACCTCTGTAACATGGTGGACTAAGGGTGAGAGCTAGAGCCTTATATGAGTCCTTTAGCTTAAGCAAGAATTGTATTTTACATTTAATCATCAACTTATCTGTGATTTCTCTATATTACAGATATGCTCATTTTTATTGTGAATGATGAACCAAATTCAGTGACAATACACTTCTTACTGGTGAGTCACTACATGGATCATGTTTCCAAAAAGATGGAAATTAATGTGCAGATCCTAGTTATATTTGGCTGAAGCCTAGGAATGAAATCATTTTGGTTGTACAATTTATGGCTCGTGAGTTACAGGCCAAAACGTATATGCATTCACAGTTCACTGACCGCACCTGCCTATAAAATTGTTAATACACTGATTTGGCTGCATGATTTATTTGAGCAGAGAAGAAGAATTAGTAGAAGAACATTTTTACATTTTAAAAAAGCAGAACCAATAGGGTTCCAGCACCTTTGTTGTTCGGGCCCCTATAAATCCTGACAAAAACAATAGGGTTCCAAGTGGTCTGTGCTTGGACCAGTAATAAGAAAAACCTGAACAGAAACAATAAAGTTCCTGCACCGTAAATACATACATGTCTGGCATAGTTAAATGTGCTTGAATATGAAATTTGACATGTCTGTGTGTAACTGTAAAGTGTGACAGTTCCTGAACGAACATTCAGCAACAAACAAAATGTAATGGCATATTTTTCAAGATAGAATGATAATGTGATAAGAGTAGGTAATCCAAAGAATATTTATGCATAATAGCAGCTAAAAGAGACAGTGTTGACGCTGCAGAATAATATGGCTGTGAAACTGTTTTTGTCCTGGTTTCTGAAAAACTGGCTGTTAAAATAATGTATACCTGTATTTAATGGTTAACTTTGCTATGCATTTTAATACATTTAAAAATTCCATAGAGTTACGTCTAATGTATGCAATTTTTAGCTTTCCGCCATCATTCTCTATGAGTAATCGAATTATACTCATACACATTCATAATGATGGCCATTAAAAAAACAGCAGAAAAGTCAGGAAGAAGTTAAGAATTACTTAGGTGTTGGAACATGGAAATATGCCACTTTCAGATCCATTGTGAACCAGTCTCATGGCTGCAAGGCGTGGACTTTATCTGACAACTTTACCATACGGATGGGGGTGAGTTTCAGGAAAAAATCACTCCTGTCAGATCTATAAAGGGCCATGCTTTTTCTGCAAAAGAAAATATGTTAAATAGAATCCCTCATTCGGAATGGCATGGTTTATTTTTCAATCGTGTATCTGTCCAGAACCTCGTGAGTCAGAACAGCTGCTTTTTTTTCAGGGGACTGACATTGGTGAGGCCTTGAACTCACCAATAGGTTGGGAGCCAATGTTGGGAACTGGCATTAACAGGAGATTTCTGAAGACTATAATGGCTTTAAAAAAGGAGATTTTTGAGGACCTCAGAAAAACAGTTGTTGATGCTCATCAGGCTATAATAGGTTACAAAACCATCTCTAAAGAGTTTGGACTCCACCAATCCATAGCTAGATAGAGGAAATTCAAGATCATTTGAACCTTTTCCAGGAGTGGAGAGCAACAAAGATCACTTCAAGAGCAAGGTGTGAAATAGTGAAGAAGAATTAGTTGGCATGGCCAAGTCATTCCAAGCTGATGTGCAGGACTGATCAACAGTCACTGGGATTGTTTAGTCGCAGTAATTGCATCACGAGGAGGTCACACCAAATATGAAAGCAAAGGCTCACATACTTTTGCCACTAACAGATATGTACTTTAAACAAAGAATGGCAACTTCTAAAGTGAAAACAGACATAAGTAGCCCAGATAACTCTATTGATTGGCTTTACTGAGCATGGACAACTACAATATACAGTATGTTAGACTCTCAAAAGCATGATATTTGTGGGAAAATTGATTTGTTGGCAACTGAAGTTTATGGAGAGATTGTTTCAGATCAAAAAGAATTAAAGCCTTAATTCAACTTAATTAAACACTTAAATCACTGTTACAACAAAATCGGAGCAGCAGCTTTGAACTCAGAACTGGGTGCCCTCCCAAGTGTTCCCTGTGCTTTACCAGGACAAGAAAATTGTATCTCCTCCATGGATTTGTACTATATATTTTTCTAGTTTTAATATAACCAACTGTATATGTGCACCTTAGTCTCACTGGAATGCACTACACTGCTTAATAGTCATGTATGAGCAATAATGGGTTAGCTGTGCATCTCGTTCAGGGAGACGCGTCATCATGGATCAGTGGGTTATTATACAGATAGTGATAGGGAGTCAGTAGGCCTGTGAGGTCATGTGCAATATGTCATTGCCCTACCATGTCTCCTAACTATGTCCAATTGACCATTGTATCACTGTAACATGACCAGCCAGTCAAACATAGTAACATCCAACATTTAGTAGCAGAGATAGTTTATCTTCGGGAGGTTAATTTATGGCTATCTTCCAGATTACATACAAGATGGTTTGGACAGATGTTTCACTGCCCATTCCAAGGCAAAGCTTGGAAAAACGCTATTAAAATGTCCGAGTTCCAGCCTGACCACGCCCACTGGTGTTCAGGAGTTCTGGCGAGAATGAGTAAAGTGCAGTGAAAAGCTAACATATTTGAGTGAATGAAACAGTATGCAATCGCGTTTAGACATAAAACCCAATTAATACGTGTTGTACCAACATAAATAGCCAGTAAAAAAAAGTTTTTGAGCGTAAGCAATTAAGCTGAGTAAGAAGTCTGCATGGAGGGAAGAGCTGCTGGGTAGGGCTGCTGATCACATGGTGAGAGTGTGTAGATTTATTAAATCATCAAGAGGGGGTGCTGTCTTATAACAATATCTGGTTTCAGTGACTACACTCAACAATGGCTAAAAGTGTTGTGTACTACTGTATCTGGGATAGCCATCTTAATGCTGTATTTATTTCTTGGGTTTTATTTTTTTATTGGGAACTGCTTTTATTTCATACTTCAAGTAAAGTGAAATTTAAAAAGTTTGTTTTTATCTATTGACACAGTAATTTTGCCACGTCTGTTGACTTTGCCTAGTTGGCCTAAAAGGCATGGTAAGGTCTATTTGTCGGCTCTGAACAAGCCATCAGCTATAAAGATGTAAGTAGCACAGTAGTAGTAGCAGTACTAGTAGTAATAATAATAATAATAATAATAATAATAATAAAGGCTGTGGTTTAAATTGTAGATCATCAGAGTTACATAGCATATGGGTAATCTGCATTTATATATACAGTCTCATAATAAGTTGTTCTTCAAGGGTTCTTTTAAGGGTTCACTGGATATTTATGAGCTCTTAGCTTCCATTTTCATTTACATTTATGTCGTTTGGCAGACGCCCTTATGCAGAGCGACTTACATACATCTTATTTATATAAAAGTGAGCAGTGAAGGTTAAGGGCCCTGCTCAAGGGCCCGGCAGTGGCAGCTTGGCGGTGCTGGGATTTGAACTCACGACACGTCTTAACCTCTGAGCTACCACAGACCGAAAAAAGCTTCCAAAAAGCGTTTTACTCACAACTTTTTCTGACAGGGAAACCCTGTTAAAGAGTTCTGCATAAAACCTTGGCTGGTTCCCCAGAGACACGTCCAAAGAACGCTTAAGTTTTCTCAATTTTTTTTGGCAGTGTTTATGCTGCTTATATTCACAAAGAAACAGGACAATGCTCACTGAGGCATTAGGTAATGGATTATTCAGTAAAGGATGTTATTAGGAATCAGTGCTGTGAGAAACTCCTTTTTACAGTAAGTAAATGTTCAAATTAATACTCTTTCAGTCATAATGCGGTAATAATAATAATATATTAGTGTATTAATGTTGTGTAGCTTGAACAGCATTTTTTTCAATGGCTGCTTGCTGAACTTTCTCAGATCTTGAGTAACACATTGCTAGAACAGGTTTCTCTCAGGTAGGGTGTGATGGGATACAGGCTCGGCTACTGTAGGTGGGTTACAAGACACGAAACAATGTGCTGTTTTTTCTCATGTTACCGTAATGACCCGAATATCACTTTCTGGGGGTTTTATGATGCGTATGTGGTTGTAGTGTAAATGGCTATGGGAGCACACACACAGACACACACCGATCTGGCCACAGAAATACAGTCTATAGTATTCTAGATCTCGAACTGTACCTTTTTCTTCGGTACTTACTTAGTGCACGTATATAGGAAGAGGTGGAATATTTGGGCTTGAACCTAGGTGTGAGTCTGGGTGTGTCCTGCTGCACGCACCAGACTGACAGATCCTGGCTGTGACTTGAGAGATACAGACGGTTTACAATGGATTTGTACAGTTCGTGGGTAATTTTGTTACTTCTGGCAGAGATCGGTAAGAATCTATACACCGGAAATGGTTTTCCTCCCAATAAACGAATGAAAAATGTAAACCGTCGGTCTGTAGAATGCAGTGTTTGGTAGCATATGCGTAAAGCTGTTAATCACCGGGGCCATGGCGTAATTACTGTCTGCTCTATATTTAATTTAAAAAAATGAAGAAAACTTTTTTGCCAGCTCAGTGCACAGTATTTCTGGACATGAGAGTATCTGAACATCTCTTGAATCCTCAGGTTTCTGTTCCGGTGACCAGCTTATGATGCCCGCAGAGGTGAGCGGCGTGAGGGGCAGAGGCGTGAATTTCACGGCAACGGGTGTTGCGTTGACTGACATCCAGACGGTGACGTGGACCTTCATCCCCAAAAGCGGTCCCAGTGTTCCCGTGTGCACGGCCACCACGCGCAACGAGAAGGTGTCCGACCCGTACAAGGGCCGCGTGACGTATAACATGAGCACGAACACGCTGGAGCTGCAGGCGCTGACCCCCGCAGACAGCGGGACCTACACTCTGACTATAGTCAACTCAAATCTGGACCAGCTGGTGGGGCAGACCGTGCTCAGGGTGCTGGGTATGTTACAGCTTATGGTGTGCTTCACATGACTTATTTTGCACGCTCTTTTATAAAGTGGAATATTTGTTTAATCGTACTTTTGTTTGGCTCGTGGCCAGGTTGCTTCTAATATATTCTACAAAGTTGATCTTACATTTGATCTTATTTATTAGGCCCAAGTCAGACATGCGTTAGTAAGCCTCATAGCATATATACACACTGATGAGATGAGACCTGGTGCTCTATAGCTCTTCTACACATCCACGGTTTATTTAGACATATTTAAATGCTGCATGATATTTTTGGTCAGATTTAGCATCTGGTGGTTTTGACTGGAAATGTAAAAGCTATGCTGAAAGCTCTGATGGGAACAGTAAGGGTGTGGCCATTTCGAATGGATCACAGAGGTAAAGTAACATGCAGCCTCATGTACTCCCTTAAAACGAGTGCGTGACTGGGAGTGTCAGCTTTCCCCCGCTGTTGTCCTCTCGTTCCAGACACATTAAATGTGCTCATTTGGTGAATGTCACAATTATGTATCAATATGGGTGTCACGGTGCCGCAGTGGTTAGCAGCGTCGTCTCACAGCAACAAGGTTCCAGGTTGCACCTGGTCAGCTAACTGGGGACTTCCTGTTTGGAGTTTGCATGTTTTCCCCACGCCTGCCTGGGTTTCCTCTGGGACATGCAAATTAGTCAACTGGCTACTCTACATTGCTCTAAATTCGCAAAACCCCAGCTGGGATTGGCTCCAGCTTCCCTGCAACCCTTACTGGATAAGGGGTATAGATAATGGATGGATGTTTCAATATTAAAAATGTCCAAATCTAAATGATTCAAGTTTGAAAAACTGTAGACCAACTAACTGTGGTGGAAAGTTGCACCCTATTTAATGTTTTGAATGTTTTGCACATATCTGACCTCCTCTCCTGAATGACTCTTGTCACTCTTTTCTTTAACATGTTTGCGTCTCGCACAGAGCCTGTGGCGGATGTGAGTATCCTCTCCAACCTCCCTGAAGCAGTGGAATTCAACAGCACTGTGATCCTCACCTGTGCCGCGAAAGGGTCTTCTCTCTCATACAGTTGGCTGAACAACTCCGTTCCCGTGGTGGTGGATGGGAAGCATATTGTACAGAATGGCAGCCAACTCATCATTAATGAAGTTTTTCGTACAGATCTGCAAGGGCCAATCTCCTGCACAGCCCAGAACCAACTGGAATCTTCAACTAGTGATGCTTTCAACCTCACTGTCAACTGTAAGTCCCCAAAAATTGCACTCAAGTGCACTTGACCTTGCTGATTAGGAGTGCACACACGAGTGCGAAAGCATGTTCGCTAACATATATTTTAAATGTTGATTTAAAATAAATGGTCTAAGCAACCACATATTGTCGTGTGAACTGCACGTAGCCTAATACCGCACTACAGTTACGTTTATTCAAATTCACATTCACAGCAACGTTTTCACCACAGTATCAGGAACAAGCTTCCCTTTACATTTGCCTTGATTTTTTGTTTTGCGACAGCACCTGGCCTAACCTATAAATAAGCAGAAATAATCAGAAATAGAAATAATAGAATACTGTACCTCATAAAGTAGCACGTCTACGTGGGTGTTTGCACGGAACCACTAATTACATGTACCATTAAATCTTAACTTACCACAGTTTACTCAACTATTTTTTTAAGCATTACACCACTGGCTACAATAAAGCAATAGTGTCAGCTTCTTTAGCTCTGAGCTTTTCATTTGAACAATGTCCTGATCCCAGCCTTTCAGAACTGTCTACAGTCCACACAGCACTGTGGATATTGTGGCAATAGAACAAAGCCTGTTGAGGATCCATGAGGAGATCATGGAACAATTCAGGTACATGGAAGTGTGTTTAGACCCTGTCAATAATGCACAACAAAGAACTGTGCCTGGTGCAGTGGGGTGTGTGTAGAGCACACTGTTCAAAAGGCATCTCAGATGGTTGCCGTGCCAGATCTTCTGCTTTGATTTGACAGCAAAAGCAGTGTAAATGGTGGGCACATGGCAAATTAAAATACACTTACGGAGAAAGCATGGATGCCCATCTACAATGCCGGCTTCAGTGGTAAATCAGTTTCATACAAATAAACGATCCTTAGACAGTGTGGATAGTACAGTAACAAATGTTTGGTTTGGACAACAGTGGAGGCCAACATTAGACAGAGAGTAAGACAGGTGAGAACTCGAGGAGGAACAGGAGGAGGTGAAAAAGTAAGAGGAGGAGGAGGGGAAGAAAGAAGTGAAATAGGATGAGGAGTTAAAAGTTAAAGTTATCTGCTATTATGTGCTCCTGCACTTCTCCCAGTCTGATGCAGTTGTGTTCCTGACTCCCCTTCCTCTTCCCTGTCCTCTCCTTTTCCTCGTCCTACTTCACTTCTTCCTTCCCCTCCTCCTCCTCTTACTTCTTCACCTCCTCCTGTTCCTCCTCTAGTTCTCACCTGTCTTACTCTCTGTCTAATGTTGGCCTCCACTGTTGTCCAAACCAAACATTTACCTGGGGTCTATTTATAGTGCTCAAGGTCTGATTTGTCAGTGAAGTCATTATTTAATGAAGTGTTTTCACATGTGTCAGTGTGTAAAGGCAATTGGCAAAATAGTATAGAAATGCAAAGATCAATGTTTACAGTCTTGCTAGAAGTATGGCATAAAATTACAAACTGAGTGTAAGCAGAGCCTGTGCATTGAGTTTAGCACACTTGGTAAGTGCATTGGCTACATGTGTTAATAGTTTTGGAGATAATGCTTCAGGAGTCACTGTTTGTGTTTAAGTATTCAGAAAAAAACTGTATTAACCATGTTTACCTTGGCAGGACTTGTGATGTCCTCTTCAGGAACCGCTCTTGAGAAAATGTCATGTTTATCCCCCCCCATTAAGTACTGGAACACTTCCGCAAACCAAAATGAATTATTTTCTAACAATATGTTCAACTAGTCATAAATAAAATAAAAGCTTATCTGTTGCATGCACAGAGATAATGGGACCCGACAATATTTTTAAGCAAATCAAGTTTTCTGACAGACTTAGCTGGACTGGACAGTTCTGTATACATGACAGTCCTCTTTACATTTCCATGTCAATGGTAAAGAATCATACTTTGTAAAAACATTTTAATCTGAACAAATTCGAAACACTCCAACAAAAGAATCCTATTTTGGGAACCATTTCCTTACCTGCACACCCTCCTGTATCAAGTACATGTAAGCCATCATCACCCACAACATTAATGTGATCAAGCTAAGGTTTAAACATAGGGTCAGCTTTTTACTCTCTAGCCAAATTTTAACAAGGAACAGATAAACACAGATCTGTCCATGAAATAGCAGATGACTGGTGGCCCATTCATTACCTCGGTCAACATGATGGCACTCAGTTATGTGTTGAAGTCTTTAATTCCTCCCTCCAAGTATGTTTTCCCCATTACTATCGAATTATATTTACATAATTGGCACCCACCTCCCAGCATTGTGCTAAATTTTCAAAATTGTTCTTTTCTTTTTTTTTATATATATATATGTTTTGCTAAAATTGCTGAATTTTTTTAAGGAGTTATTTATCCTAGAGTAGATTTTTTTAAAGTGCCAGTAATGCTGATCGTATACTCTTGTCGTGGTAAAATCAGTGGTCATGAAGTAGTGATATGGGAAACCAACAAATGCTTAAAAAAAAAAAAACATTTACTAAAAAGAATTTTCTAATGTTAGTGTGTGCTACTACACTGCACTGAGGCGCCTCTTCATTGCAATCTATCGTCTGTACTGCTTCTTTCATCCAGTGAAGTTCTGCTGTCCTGTCTATTCACGGTTCACTTTCCCTTGTATTTATTGTCTTGTGAATTTATTGTATTTGCCTCATATTGTTATGTATTTGTACTCTATGTAGTCACGTGTGCCATGATACTGCATTATATGCTGCGCTATGATCCAAAAGAACTGATCTTTAATTCCACTGTAAACAGCTATATATGAAAGCATAATTCATCCTGCTCCTTATTCAGCTATTTTAATGTAGTCATGCAGCACATTTTCAAGCAGCAAAATGTGAGTGATAGATAAAGATAATTCAAATCTATATGATGTAGTGACACTCTGAATGCTTTTTTTTTAACCAGACTGTTTATAAATGACTGATTAGTAAGGAGAGGCATTCATAGTTCTCTTTATCAGGAAATAAAAACGTTGGTCTGGAAAAAAGTTACTGATCAATCTGCAGCTCTGTTCCTGTAAGCGGCTTTTGCTCCTGCATGAATGGCATCTGTTCTTACAGCAACACGCATGTAGAATTTCCCATAGATAATGTCATGGCTGGGAGGCCTGTTTAGTTTCTGTTTGCACCACTGCAAACGCAGTTCTCCCTCTGGGGTTCGTGTACTAGACAAACCTTACTTAAAACAAGCGGAAGGACTCCCTGTTAATCGTATGTCCAGGAAGTGTACTGAACACCATGATTTTACACTGAAATGCAGACCAGTGATTGCCTTGAATAAGTATTCAGGCCTGGAATTGAAACAGGCTTTATTTTGATTTTACACCATATGTCTACTATGTGAAGTTGAAATATTTTTTATGGTGGCCAAAAAGTTTGGCAAAAAAGCAGACACTAGCTGCATGTTTTCTGGAATATATCTGATCGCTTTGGATATTTTTGCCCAATCTTGGACAAGTTTCTCTAATCTATGTCAAATTGGGAAGAGGTTGTCAGTAAACAGCAATTTTCAAGTTTTACCAAAGATTCCCAATTAGATTGAGGTCTGGGCTTCACTGAACCATTAGAACACAATAATGTTCTTGGTTTTGATTCACTTCAGTGCTTACTTCAGAATGACTCACTCATGCAAGCTATCATAATGCTACCACCAGCATGCTTTACTCTGGGCATAGTGTTCTCAGTGGCATTGGCAGTGTTAGGGTTCTGCAAAATTTAATGCTTTGTGTCAAAGCCCAATTTTTACATTTTTGTCTCATCAGACCAGTGGACACTTTTCTTACAAACAAGTGGCTGAATGTATGTAGCATTTATATGGAATTATCATTGTAACCAGCAGATGAACTGATAAGGATTAGGAATGAAATAAACAGGGCCCAGGTCACAGAAAGGTCAAATCTGAAATAGTTCAAATAGTCTGTAGTATTTCTTCAATAGCTTCCTTCCTGTATGAGGTTTATTTTAAAGGTATTTCTGGCATACAATTTAATAACAAGAAGGAATGGATTTGTTGATGGTGGAGACATCCCCAACCACACCATTGATATCGAATTCTTCTCATTTGCCAAGAAAAAGCCATTTTAAAAAATCTTTCATAAAGCCAAGCCTCTCCCATCTGAGCTGTGGATCACTCCAGCTCATTCAGAGTTCAAACCCTTATTGATACTGGGACAGAAATTTGTTCTGGATTTGTTTTAATAGCTAATCGTCATCCTGCTGCTGTTTGTTTAAGTACAGGCTTAGCAGAAGTCTGCAGTGGGAGCGTGATCTATGTGGAGAAGCTGATTAACAGCTGATACTGATTTTCCAGGTCATCTTAAGGAACTGTGTATGCGTGGGTGGGTGGGTGAATGTGAGTAATGTGCTATGGCATAAAGCCCCTGTGTGGTCTCACCCTGAGTCCACTGTGTTCCTGAGTAGTCAGTTGTCTTTGTCACAGTATGTTTTCTAACAAACACTGAGTCCATACAGAGCAAGTGTAATTATACTGAGATTATGTGACACTTCAATTGCACACAGGTTGACGCCATACAACTGCCTAGATGTTACTACCTACTAACTACTATGTATATTATTTAGGGAAAATTTTGCTCATTTAGCTTATTTAAAATTAGACAGCCTGTACTGATATTTCTAACAGAGTACACAAACGGGCATTGAGCTGGAGTGAAGCTGGAGTTTATGAGCAGGAGGGGAATGAAGTTCAGGTGTACACTCAATCAGCCAAGTGTGCCCCAACTCATGTGCTGCTTTGGAAAATTACTGAAATTATAATTTTTCACGAAGGGGTTGTGAAGGGCAAGCCAAGGTTAGCCAAGGATTAGGGGAGCTTATGGAGAGGAGACCATAGCCACCCCCTTTGGCTGGAGGGGACAGGTAGGAAGAAGGTGCTCTGGACTGTCCTTAGTACAAGCAGAGACCTGCTCTAATCCTCCAGGCACGATGAGTCTGATTAGTCTGAGAGGCGGGTCTGACCCAGCTGCATGGGCTCTCTGCTGGGAGTACATGGCCTGGAGTACCTCAGGGCATGGAGAGAGAGGAGGTGAAAGGAGGTGATACAGGGGCAGGGGCTTGTAAGAGTCGGGAGAGCATGGCGGTCAAATTCAGTTTACCTCCTTTTCTCTGATTGCAATGGAGGTGGATGTTAAGTTGGGTGGCCAGGAATATTCTTTAATCTTTCTGCTTCATCCCTAGCTGCTAATTCATCCTTATATCATTGGGTTGTTTAGCTCCTTCATGAAGGCTCCATGGAGTGC
The DNA here is from genome assembly GCA_030068355.1 of Notoglanidium maculatum. NCBI lineage: Eukaryota > Metazoa > Chordata > Actinopteri > Siluriformes > Auchenoglanididae > Notoglanidium > Notoglanidium maculatum. The sequence continues at coordinate 11,562,868 of JAQQZX010000021.1, forward strand.
CTCATTGTTCCACCCTGCATCTGGTGCCAGTGTCCAAAACTCCACCACATACTCAGTGAAACTGCAGGGCCCTTGCTGGAGTGCAAGGAAGCATTTGGTGGCTTTCTTGCACCAGACAGAGTGGTCAAAGGCCATCCCCATCTCTGAGAGGAACTCCTGAAAGGAAAAGCACATGTCAGGCTGGTTCTTCCACACCTCTGTGGCCCAGTCCAAAGCGTCATCCCTGAGTAGCCCCATAGTAAATTGATCTTAGACTTATCTGTGTGGAAGGTCTGTGGTTGCTGGTCAAAGGTCAGGGAGCACTGAAGGTGACTCCTTACTAGGACCCTCCTTAATAGGGGTCTGGTATGGGCATGGGGTAGCTCCCTGAACTATTGTGACAGTGGAGAGGAGGATGATGTTGGTTGGACGGGCTGTGGGGTGGACTCTCTGAGGCAAGATGTAGCAAGACTTGGGCCACCTGGGTCTTGATTTGGGCAACAAGGGTGGTCAGACTGTGAAGGTTCTCTGAGAGCTGTTTGAGGCATTATTCATGGTCTCTGATCATCGCCCCATGGTGGCGGGAGCTTGCATCCACTTGCCAGTCTAATTCAATATAAAGGCTCACTGAAGCACTCTGATGTGACATTAATTTTGCTTGCCTTGTGCGCATGTCGAGCGAAACTTTTCAGCTTGTGGAATGGATCCCTCTAAAAGTTTGGGACTGACTCTTTGTTTTCAGTGTAAGGAATGAATGAATTGACTCTTTCTGGGGTCGACTTTGATGTGAATCAAAAGCAGAATGGCGATTTGATGGTCTGGCACACACAGTATTAAACAAAAGCTTAGAAAACGAAATAATCTAGTGTTTATCAATGCTAGTAGTTGTAACTATTTACAAGTTAATTAATTCAGATTTCAGTTTCACTATCCTGCACTATATAATGCACGTGTCTCATGAGATAACATAATCAGCATCGGCCAATTAGCATGCAAGCATAACTGATTAATAAAAGTGCTTGAGCTTGTTTGCCCCAGCAGTTGCATAGGCTACTGCCTTTAGATGAAATTAATATAGTGTGAAAGAAAGAGAGAATTATTATTAGGGGACAACTACTGTTAAAACTATTACAACATGCTTGGCCCTCCGTTAAGAAAAGCTAAAGCAAAACCGATTTTGTTCCATCACCTTTGGTGCGTGGACCCTTAAACATACTTCAGATACAGCAGAACAGCCAACAAGTGATTTCTGTTTGTTGTTGTTTCTTTCTAATGACATCTCATCATCTATTATTCCCTATGAAAAATTTCACTGAAATTCTGACATGTTTATATATGCCACTTTCTGGCACTGGCAAAAAAAATTCCCCCTTTACTTAAGATTTACATTTAAATCCAAGTTCTTCCCCAAAACTGGTCAAAAATATTGGGGCACCTGGGCAACCACTACATTTGAAGCTTCCATTTCCTGTATGTCATTATGATCTAGCATTTTTATATTATTTTAAATTTTCTACTTTGCCAAGTTAATAACACATCCTTTTTCTGGATCTTTAGATGGGCCTGAGCTTGTCACCAAAACACAAGATCCTGCTGCTGATGTCCTGAAGAAGGGATCCAACCTAACATTGTCATGCTCAGCTATATCCAGCCCTGCTGCCGAATTTATATGGCTGCTTAATGAAGCCAAACTTCCCCAGAGTACCGCTACAGTAGTTCTCTCAAACCTGGTAGAGGAGCAGAGTGGCAACTACAGCTGCATGGCATTCAACAGCAAGACCTTGCGCTATGTCACTTCTCAGGTCACCAAATTGTCTATCATAGGTGAGTCTTTTACAGTACATACACAGGTAACACAGTTCAAAAGTCCATTTTTTCATGTAAACCAGAAACCTTCTTAGTAAAAAAAAACCCCTCATGATATTAGAAAAAGAACCCGGAAACTTTTAACCTTATGGAGCTATAAATGATGTAGTGATGTTGGGGGGCAGTATTATGAGATGGTTTGGAGCATAGTGGAAGGGATTGGATCCAACAGGCAGGGAGTAGGTCTTGCAGGATCTTTTCCGTTACTAGATGAGAGAAATTCTTGTGAAAGGCAGGCTTAGCAGAGAAATTCACAAAGATGTTCAATACCAACATCTGTTGCCATGTGATTCTCTGTGAGTGTGCAGAGAAACTGCCTCATGTGAGAGAGAGCATTTCACTCTCTATTAAAGATCACATCATATCATAACATCTTAAAGGCAAGGTAGGGTATTTTTTTTAGAGAAATCAGCAGGAGTATGAATCCAACCTGAAAAATCCCACCCCTTCCTTTCACACCTCATGCCAAAGCCACTCCTCCACAGCACAAGAACACGCACTGCCTGCCTACTGCTGAAGGACGAGTCCATGAGAAAAAGGGCGGGGGGGGGGCGGGGGGGGGGGGGTGGGGGGGAAAAATTCAAATGTAAAACTAAAAGCGATTTAAACAGGAGTGTAACAATACACAAAATGTGTATTAATAATAATAATTAATAATTAATTAATCATTAATAATAATAATAATGTCTTAATAATGACAAAAATAAGCATTCTCTGGATGTGTGTGTTACAATAATTGAATCTTACTGACAGTGATTACCTAATACATTCAGACAGTGTTGTTCAAATTAAATCAAAAGCTAACATACCTTTTTAGACCTTTTTATCTTTTTTTAGCCCTCTAAACCTTTTTGTTAGACCCTAACAAAGTGAAACATGGCTAAATGTCACTGCTGTGAACCTTTCTTATTCTGCTAATTGTGCTCTCAGTCACACAGCTCTCTGTAGCTCTTTAGCCTGGAGTCAGTGAGGAAAGACTGCCTGAATACAGCATATGTGTGTGTATGTGCTTGTGTGTGTCTTCAGTGAGAGAGTGTGTGCGTCCGTGCGTGCACGTGTGTGTGTGTCTCTTCAGTAAGAGAGAGAGTGTGCGTGTGCGTGCGTGCGTGTGTGTGTGTATGCTTGTGTGTGCATGCACACTGCATAACAAGTATCCAGGATTGTTTGCTCTGAACAATGGTAACATAATGATAGCTTTTTGTATGGGTCGTTGCTACGGTTACTATTTGCCCCTAATTTATAATACATTATGACTAAAAGCTACCAAACAAAGAGTGCAATTGCATAAACTTCATTACATGCACAACAAAAACGTGCTGAATGAATTGTAAGAAGTGTAGTATCAGGCATCCAGTTAAGTTATGGCAAATGAGCCGCAGAGCAAAAGAGGTAAAGAGGAAGGCCTGTGTATGTAATATCACCCGAACAGCAGAGAAAAGGCATTCAGAGAATGTTGCTCAGTAGGTGCAGTTCAGGGGTGCATGTGGTTGTTTGCTCCGTTTCACTATGCGTTCCACTGTAATGACCATCTGAAAGGCAGCGAGGAGAGTGAAGAGGAGAGAGGTTATGTGGTTGCCTACAATGTGTTTTAGGGATTATGCAAACTCGTATGAAAACTTCTTAAGTAAACAAAATGTATATGGTTGGGTGCTGGTCCTTCTTAGATGGCACAGTTTGTCTCTCAGAATGCAATTGAACATAAATGAGAGACATTTTAAGCAGCCGAGGGTCTGATATACAGCATATAGCCGTATGTACCACACCTCGCTTGTTGCATTCAGCTCTAAGGATCAGATAGCCTGTAAGGTGTCCCAGCGAGGGGGCTGGTAGGTGCATAGTATGTTGTATAGCTTAGAAGTGGTACCTTTTGATATTGGGGTTTACTTTCAGAACATTGTCTAAGCTGGAGGAATATGGAATGCAGGGGCAGTTAAGGAATTCTTTTGGGAAGGTCTTGAATTTGGTGCAGCACAGTGGTGCAGTAGCTCTGTCACCTCACAGCAAGAAGGTTCTGGGTTCCAACCTGCCGGCCGACTGGAGCCATTTAGTGCGGACTTTGCATGTTCTCCCCATACCTGTGTGGGTTTCATCCAGGTGCTCCAGTTTCCTCCCACAGCCCAAAGACATGCAGATTAGGTCAACTGGCTACTCTATATTGCCCATAAGTGAGAGTGTGAGAGTGACTGTCCCTGTGATACTCTGAGGAAAGTGTTCATACACCATCATATACAAACTCACAGAGCCCTGTGATTGGCTAGTGTCACTGTGATTAACAAGGTGAGAGTGTAAGCCCCTCCCACCTGGAGAGTCTCTCCTGACTATAAGGTGAATGCTTTTCAGTTGTTCCACTTGGGAGCCATAAAAAGATATTTTTAGACAAGAAAAATATATTGTAACTTTTTTAAAATCAAAATATTGATATTGTAATCATCATATTGCCCATATTGTGTTGTACAAATGTGATTCCTTGTTCCCATAGGTATCTTTATTATGATATACAGTATGAAGATGATATAAGACGAGTTTATATAGTAAAAATCTATTTTGGATAACTACATATTTTTATTACTGCCTTTGCACTGGGTTAGTTTTATTGACCATTTGAGATGGTTTGGGGGTTGAATATGATCTCCTATTGTGCAGACATAACGAACCTCCAATGGTGGATTCTGTATATTACAGAGAATGGAGTATTTTCTATTGTTTCCTATTACTAGCACGATATTTTGGTAATTAACAGTGGACCTTTCATTAAAGTATTTTGTTGGTAAAAGGGGCCTTAAATCATTCTGAGACCATGGCGCAGCAGGTCATGTTGCCCCCTCACAGTTCCAGTTTTCAATCCCAGGTTACTGTCTGTGTGGAGTTTCACGTGTTTTTCTTGTGTTCATGTGAGTTTTCTGTGGAGTCTGGGTTTCCTCTAGGTCTAAAAACATGAGGGTAGGCAAACTGGCTACGCCGGATTGCATCTAGACGTGAATGAGTGTGTGTGTGTGTGTGTGTGCGCATGCGTGTGAATTGTGCCCTGCACGGGACTGTCTTCACATCTTGGATTAACGATCTCACCGTGCATGTTACTGAGAGAGGCTCTGGATCTCTCCCAGCAGCATAATGCAGTTAGTGAAGATGAATGAATGAATGAATGAATGAATCTGAATGAATGAAGCAGTAACATTAATCTACAGTCTGCCATCCATCCATCCATTAGTACATCAGGGTGATAAACTGAATGTTACAGATTACACTGTGGTTGTATGTATTTTGATGTATAATGTGATATATTGTGTATATTATGAGATATCTTTTCTAGCTCCTTCTAACCCTGATATTGCTTCCTAGCTATTCCACTGTATCTTAGTGTATCTTTACATACTATCTAAATTTTTTTTCTCCTTTTTTTGTAAAGGAAGATCGCTTTTAGCCTTAGTTTACCAACCAATAAACATAGTTCAAGATATGTACTGCAGGCTTTTGTGATGTTGTCTTTATCATAAGGGTAATGGCATATCAGGTTCAGATTTCCTTATCACAGTATGCTATCTTATTACTATCATGAATTTACTGAAATGTTAACAGTGTCAGCTGGTTTCTCTCATTCTGTTTAACAGAAGCTATTTCAGGCACGAACATCATTGCTCCTACTTTGCCTCTTATTGCTGGGAACAGCACAGTGAACCTTACATGCACGTCCAGTGTGGGGAAGGCAGACAGTGTTCATTGGCATAAGGATGGTAAACCCCTGAGTAACCCTAATCGCATCATCTTCACCACGGACAATAGCACCTTCACCATCCTCACTGTACAGAGCGAGGACGCTGGAAACTATAAATGCCACTTGAAAAATAAAATCAGCAGTGAAACCAACAATTACACCATGAAAGTCAACTGTAAGTTGGTCAACTGTGTTGGCTTGCATGAAGAAATACAGGGTGTTTTGAAAATGATTATTGAAATAAAAAATTATCCATTTAATTTTAACCATCAAATTAAACCACCTTTTTTTTTTTTTTTTTTTTACTGATAATTGTACCAAACTAAAATTGGGTTAACAAAACCTCTTGTGAGTGTCTATACCAAGTTAGTCCAGTCCAAGTCCAATCTTATAATTACTGTGGTCTTTTCTTTTTTGTTCTTCTATCAGATGGGCCAGAGAATATGGAAATAAAGGGAACTAAAAAGGCCACGGTGGGCCAGGCCATGCAGATAAATTGCTCCGTTGCCTCATTCCCGGTTCCCACATTTGTATGGAAGTTCAATGACTCGGTTCTGATCGGACAGACAAGCCAATGCTTTGCAATCCAGAGTCTTGAAAAACAAGACGGTGGCATATATTCTTGTGAAGCATTCAACAACGTCACCGGACTCAGAAAGACTGCCTTCCACAATCTCATGATAAAAGGTAAACGCAGTGTACCAATCTGTTTTGTCGCTGTACATATACGCAAATCAAAATCCATATTCTTCAAATTGCTATACAGGCAGTGGTGTTGCTTTAAGGAGCTCCTTGATCAAGAGAAGAATATTAAAACAATAAGTATTTTTGTCAGCTCATGATATGGTATAAAAATAAGCATGGATTAAATTGTAATATCTATATTTCTGTATGTGTCAAAATTGATGTACAGACGGAGAAGAGCAGGAAGCGGAAGGCCTGTCCAGTGGAGCCATCGCTGGAATTGTCATAGCCGTTCTATTGGTCTCGGCAATCATTCTCGGCGTCTGCATCCACAAGAGACGGAAGATTTCAGAGTGAGTTTACTGTTCATTCTACAGTTAGATTCTCCTCTTCTGTGCTATAAAGAGCTGCTGCTTAGCAACCTGCTGCACTGTCTCTTCCTCTCCCAGATCTTTCCTGATTAAATATATTGCTTAGCTTACTAGTTACATGTTTTCAATGTACTTAGCACATGTGACATTTCCAACTATATCAAATACATTTATAAATTTACATTTATGATCTATTGAATACCCAAATCCACTTGGAACCATCACAGTTGCACATACTTGGCTAGTGTTTTAATTATGAATTATTTTGTGATTATAAGATACGTATATATCCGCCTGATAGCAAAGTGGCATGACTTGTGTCTTTGTCTTAAGTCTAATCATGCAAATCCACCTTACTACTGTGGTGGTGATCATTTTATTGATATACTAAATTAGTGGGGGGGGTTTTTTTTTTCATTCTGTCTCATTTGTAAAAAAAATAAATAAATAAAAAAAAATAAAAATCTTAGCTTACCTGTTCTTAAAGAATGTTTAATGTGCACTGAAAAGAAAACTCTTTTTATGTTGGCACTGAAATGCAGACAGCCAGTAATATGCCTAATTTGAGCATTTTAAAAAAACATCTGAACTAGTCACGAACTTTGCTAAACTTTAGTCCACATATTTCACTGCATTCTGTTCCTTTTCACCTGCCTGAAACTACAGGTTGTAGCTGTGTAGCTTCACCACTCATTCCCTACTTATTAATCATTCTAACTTGTCATCACACAGCTAGTTTCTACCGTTGAGTTTGGGCTCTCTCTCTCTCTCTCTCTCTCTCTCTTGTGCCTATTATTTCTCTTATCCCAGACTCTTTTTTTTTATCATTTAGGAGCTAATTGCCAAACTGTACTACTCATTTATTCAACCTGTTCTCCTTTATCCCTTCTTCCTCAGCCACCCTCTTTGCTTTCAGGGTGTGGTGCCTTCAGGCCCATGTAGTGGATTCAGAGTTAATGTTACCTTACGTGAGCCATATCTGTTCCACTGTATCAACCTGTTCCACTGGTCACTTTATGAAAAAAACAAACTGTAGAAGCATTGCTTAATAATTAAATCTCAAATATTCAAAAACATGCACAGAATCAAGCAGTCAGGGTGTAAAAGCAGACCGTAAACAGTAAAGTGAATGGAATGTGCGTAAGTGAGGAGCTGGGGGTGGTAATGGTGTCAAAGCAGGAGTACCATTGGAATGCCAGTCATGTCCACACATGTCTCTCTCTCGCTCTCGCTCTCTCTCTCAACTGTGTTCTTGTAAATCATAAACTACATTTTATTAACTTGCCTTTTTTTTTTTGGTCAGTGTTCCATCACCATATTAAAGGGAAAAAAAATCACAAGAAGTACACCTGGTGAGTCCTGCTTTATTACTTTTGCTTCTGTATAGGGCCACAGTAGCAAGTAACACTATCTTCTTTCAAGGCTATATTTCAACAACCAGACTGATTCACTCTTGTTTGCTTTGTGAAATGCATTCCACTATATCTTGCTGACATCAAAGAGTGCACCCATGTAACCTTAAGAAGCTGCTAAATTAGCTCATAGGTTGCTAACTGCTTTAGTAAATATAATTTAAAAAAAGTATTTCAGAAGAAAAAGACTGACTTGGCCAGGTGGTGTTTTTGCCATGCCATTAACGCTGTCCTGAGTGTTTAAATAAAAGGTTAAAAAAACACAGCTCAACAAGGGTGTTGCCACATCCATTCTAGCACAGTGACGGAAGTATGACTCAAATAATAGCGCTCCCTGTGACTGCAAATCACTGTAATTTGTCCTGCATGTGTTGCAACTGCATAGTTGAGCATTGATGTCAACGGCAGTAACAAAAAGCATTTACCTTTTGCATAATTGTGTATTGTTTTGATAAATCTGTATGTCAAGCCTTAAATACAGCGGTGTTTGAAAGTTTATGAACCCTTTAGAATTGTCAATATTTTTGCATAAATCAGGCCAAACCATTAAAAACCAAAGCAGGCCCGAACCATGACACTACCACCTTCATGTTTCCCATGATGGGAGAAGGTTCTAATGCTGGAATGTGTAAAAAAAAAAATTCTCCACAACATAATGCTTCGTATTTAAACCAAAAAGTTCTATTTTGGTCTCATTCATCCATAACATTTTTCCAATAGCCTTCTGGTTGTTCACATGATCATTAGCAGACCATAGATGTGCAGAAGGTCTTTTTGGAGAGCAGTTTGAGAGAGCAGAACAACACCATTGTTGTTCAGTGTTCTCCTGATGGTGGACTCATGAACATTAACATTAGACAATGAGAGAGGCCTTTAGTTGCTTAGAAATTACCCTGGGTTCCTCTGACACTTCATGGACTATCACACGCCGTGCTCTTGGAGTGATCTTTGTTGGTCTCCGCTCCTGGAGACGGGAACAATGGTGTTGAATTTCCTCTCTGTCTGTCTGTCTGACTGTGGATTGGTGGAGTCCAAACTCTTTAGAGGTTTTGTAACCTTTTCCAGCTTGATGAGGAAAACGATCTCTCTTTTTTGATGTCCTCAGAAATTTCCTTTATTTGTGCAGTTATCCACTTCAACAAACATGTGAAGACCTGAGACTTTTAGATCCATGTTCTTTAAATAAAACAGTATGTGGTGCCTATGCGAAAATTTGTAATCATGCTTATAATGGGCCACTGAATATTTGAATAAAATACTAAATAACTCACATTTCATTAACATATTCTAATATTATATTATAATAATTATAAAACTGTTAATAATGTAGTATTGGAAAAAAAAATTGGCTACGTTTTAGGATAGATACACAGTCAATCAAGGTGGTTTCAAATAAACAAAGCAAGCTAATAAAAGTTTAATACTCCTCTGATACACTTTTATTAGCACAACACATACTAATTTGTCAGTGTTAATGGTCCACAATCCAATTACTATATGGTCCATGTTTAACAGATGGGAGCAAAAGAAGTGGGAGCAATAAATTGTGCATAGCAACAGTATGGTTAGAGTCATGAAGGTACAGTGCATCCGGAAAGTATTCCCAGCGCATCACTTTTTCCACATTTTGTTATGTCACAGCCTTATTCCAAAATGGATTAAATTCATTTTTTCCCTCAGAATTCTACACACAACACCCCATAATGACAACGTGAAAAACGTTTACTTGAGGTTTTTGCAAATTTTTTAAAAATAAAAAAACTGAGAAAGCACATGTACATACGTATTCACAGCCTTTGCTCAATACTTTGTCGATGCACCTT
>JAQQZX010000021.1:11572814-11584052 GCA_030068355.1 Notoglanidium maculatum
TTTGAGTACTGATATTTCACAGGGATTTTTTTCCTTTGACTATACCAAAAGGCTTCATGTCTTATTCCCTACTTTATATACATTGTCACTGTCCTAGTTCAACAATTATACAAAATATAAATAGATGTATACATCACCTGTAAACATAGCTTTTTTTGCTCAATTTTCAAGTTTTATTTTATTGTGTTCCAGAAATCCACACTGAATCCACCTCTGTGTTGGGATCAGGATTATCCTGATTTTTGGGATCAAATGTGTCTCAATTAATACACAAACTTTTGAACAACACAAAAGACTGTTTGATCATGATTAAAACTGATATCGGATTAGGTGATCTGATCTGATTCCAGAATCCCTCTTTTCCCTTTGAGCAACCCATTTTCAAGATTCAATTCCATCTGTTATCCCAAATCCCATTGGATTACTTTTGAACAAATGGGCCCTGGACATCACCATGCACACAAGAGACTGTGAGGCTTCCACAATCCTGAATACCAGGGTAGGACATACAGGTGAACCAAAGTGACTGCTACATAGTGGCATTACAGCCTAGTGTTGTATAATCATGAATAATCAAGAATGCAGTTTCAACTAAAGAAAACCAAATCGGTAGGAATAAGATTTATTTATACTGATAGCTTTACTGACTACACAGGACTACAATACTCATTCAGTGGGTAATATCATCTAGAGTTTGAACGCTGTAGGAGACAGGAACACTCTGCAAAGTAACTGGGATCTATTCTGCTCCTTTGAAGTAGTTCCTAGTTAGTACACTCTCTCCATTTCTGAAGTCCTAATGCTTGGCTTTACATTGTCTCTCTACCTAAGGCCTTTGCTGTGACTGTACAACTTGCTTGGTTTTTGGAGGTCTCAGAAGGTCCAATCTAATACAAAGTTGTCATTACTCAGCTGAGGCTGGTGTAAAATTTGTGATTTCATGAAAATTGTGTCTGTATTTGAAAAGAAATATGTTGGTTTAGAGAGCAACTGCCTTGAGAGGAAGAGATTGTTTTATTGTCAAGACAAATCTTTCAGTGAGCCCATTAGTTCTGGCCACTTGCAATAAGCATCAAGGCTACAAGGAACATATGATCCTCTAATGAAGCAGAGAAGTGTATCTTAACTCTTTACTGCTCACACTTGTTGTAAAGAGTGATTATTTGAGATACTTATTTGAGTGTAGCCTTCCTGTCAGTTTGAATCATTCTGTACAGTCTCCTCTGATCTCTTCCATTAACAAGGTGTTTCTGCTCACAGAACTGATGCTCACTGTTTTTTTTTTTTGTTTGTTTGTTTGTTTCACAGCATTCTGAGTCTAAAGTTGTGTGTGTGAAAATCCCAGGATATAAGCAGTTTCTGAAATATTCAAATCAGATTTTCTGATCTTTCTGGAATGTAACAAACTCAGAAACTAAAGAAATTCTTATAATATATAATGCAATGACTATCCTTGACAACAATAAACAACAGTTCCATGATTTATGAAAGATAGCATTGTTTTTTAAAGATAGACCCCTAGTTTACACAGTCAAAACAAATAGAAAGCTTACAAGAAAGGTTTGTGAGGCATCTGATTCATGCTGTTTATGAACTTGAGTGACGTACCTGACTAACTGTAGAACTTCAGGAGCTGAATAAAGGCACAGTTTGAAAAATTCCTATTTGTTATATTTAAGTGAAAAAAAGGTTTCTTTTTTTCCAGTTGCCCTAAATTAGTGTATAATTTCAGGCATAAATCCAAATACAGATATGAATATTTGGTGCATTAAACAACTACAGATATTGGCACTGTGTTAAATCCATACTACCCACTACAGTTCTAGTCATAGTACTTATTTGTCATGAATAAAAAAAAACAAACAAACAAACATGCAATGTTAATCAAATTTGTGGAGCAGGACTTAAGTAAAAAAAAATTTGTTGCAGGAAATGAGTGAAATAGATACTTGATGATGATACACTGGTTTCCACTGTAGCTAAGTGATTTGCCTAATTCCTGATGAGAACTCAGAAAATGCAGAAACATATTAATACATATTACTTTATTTGATAAGGAGATTCACCAGTGGGTCAGGCAGTGAGGTCTGTTCTTTCAAACTATACCACACCACCATGTAGATGTTTGGGTTAAAGTGATTATCCAACCTCCTTAGACCAGTCATTATGTCTATGACATTGCTCAGAGTTTTTGGACCTGCGAGTCTTATAATGTCCAAGAGAACAGCATGTAAGGTTCCCACGCAGGATCACACTTGTTAGCACTGCTTCCTGTGAGGCCAACAAGTTAATTAAGTGTTATTCTGCACTAGATGTAATAACACTATTGTAAACAATTCTCTCTTTTTCCTACCTATCTCTGACTCTGTCAGCGGTGACGCATGCTTGGATTCACCTGCTCTAATTCCTTAATAGGATTGCTGATTCCCCAGAAATCCCACTAGATCCTTATTAAGTAAGATCAACCCATTAGCTCTGGCAAAATAATGCAGTCAAATTACAACGACTCTCCTATCCAGACCATATCTAATAATACCTCACTGCTATTCCTATTACCAGCCTCCCATAGTTCTACTAATTTTGTGTGATACTGATACTTAATCCTTCTCACTTTTAAACTTCATTGATTGTCTCATCAAATGGTCTACTAACTAAACATTAGAAATTAGAAATCTAAATCTCAAAACTCTTTCTAGAAGCAGCTTTCCTGTAGTTCGCTTGCATTTTTAAATTGTTAGGAACCATTCACTTAATATTTTCAGCTTGAAATCTTATGCTGTCTGTCCTTTCTGCAGTGATTCTTAACCTGCTCTCAATTACCCCTCCTCTATCAATATACTTCCTATTGCTCTTCTTCTCTCTCTGTTTCCATCTTTAGGCTTATCCCTTCATCCCTGATCTCCTTCATCCGATCCAATCTTCATCTGTTCCTCTCTAGAGGAAGGGAGAGAAAAAGAGTCCGTTTTTCGCAGGCAAGCTGCCACCAGTCTCTTAAGGGAACACATGAAAGGTAGTGCTTGAGAGAGCTCAGAGGACAGTCCATTGGCTTGAGGTGTGCTGAAAAGTGGGGCTTCAGTTAAGAAGAGTAACGCAAATTCTTGAGGAATAACAGACACTTTGTTTTGGAAAAAAGGTGAGTTCATCTTTTTAGGCATAGGCTTAGTGGAACCAAACTGCAATCATTCTGTAGCAGGTTAATTTGAGTGTTTCTATCCATTTTCTTGCCTTTGTTTAAAACTTAACAGCAATCTTGAAACTTTTTGAAATTGACCTACATAGCACACACCTCATCAAAATTGGCACAATGTGCAAATCATGTCTCAGTGACATGTTGCAGCTCCTTTGCTAATTGGGGAGACATCAGTACAATATCATTTACTGATTACTGGTTACTGATAATGTATGTTCTGAATTCTCTGTTTTTCTATGTCTTTAGAAAAGGTTGAATATTTATATATTTGTTGAATGTTGTCAGTTTTGTGTTACCATACAGGAAGTGGTCAAAGGATCACAGGAGGAAAGATGAAAGGAACATAATGGTGAATCTGTGTGGAGATTTAATAAATCATCACCAAGACATAATAAAGCTCATATTATACATTATAAGAATGACTGAAAGTAGCAGATGATCATACAAAACCCCTTCCTAATTTGCAAAAGGGGTTGTTGTGAGATCATGCTTACATATGGGTGATATCTGTGGAGATTTTAAGAGTGTATTGAATCTATAAACCCTTAATGAATTGGTACATAACGTCAGACCTCATCACACATCCAACCAATTCCTGCCTCCTTTCCGCACATCCCCACTCTCCATTCAGTGGGAAGGAGCAGTAAGTAATTGGATGACAGGAGATTTGATTTGACCCCCTGTTCTTTTGTTTCTCTTTGTCTCCTAGCCATTTACTAATTAAAACTCTTTATTTCTCTGTTGATCTAAGAAAAGTTAACTAATTGCTTTGTAAAACTTCAGCAATCTGAATCATTAAATTCTTCAACATGTCAATGAATAAAACGAATCAATAAAATGCTATTAAAAGCAGAAACATTGCACATGTCCTTACACAGTGACTGAACACTGGAAATACTAACTCCCAGTTTGTTAATGGCTGATTTGTCCGTTTGATTTACGATTTATCATTTGCAGTCTTATTCTGCATTTTAGGTAGTAATTAATGTATCCCTAAATCGTTTAGTTTTTAGTAATTCATTAATGGACTGATAACCTGCACAAAGAATCAAATGGAAACATTAACATTATGCTTCTCTTAATATTCCATTTGAATGTTTAAAAATACAACCTGTATTTAAATGATGTAGAAACTATATCTATAGTACTGCCATCAATTAACAATATTAAAAATATTCCCAAATTGTAAAAATGTGCATTTATATAGCACACACAGTGTTAGTGACTGCAAGTTTCAAATTACCTTTAGTTCATTGCATTTCACCACATTTCAGTGCTTAGTTATTTTACTGTTATATAACTATCTAAAAAAAGATGTATACATTCATAAGATACTGAGCGACACGAAAAGACCCTCTTTTTTTTTTTATTACAGATGCCTTCTGTAAGGGCAAGCAGAATTATTTTTATGTGGTCATCTAAGGTTAACACCTATAATCAGTAGTGGTTCTAGGTTGCTTTTTGGTATACATAACACATAGAGACCTCTGCCAATCTGATGGTGTCATGATGAGGCCTAATTCATTTAGCCTATGAGGTTTTACATGTGTTGACAAAAGCAGGAACATATGATGATTAATCTATTTGTTTTTACGTCGCAGGACCATCACCTCCCCCAGCTTGACCTGCAGTGTGTTATAAATTGCTATTCTAAACTGGCTCTTGTCTATTTTCTCTCTCACTATGGGCCAGGTCATCTTGTATCCATTCATTCCTATCAGTAATTACAGCTGTCAACTGTTGCCATGGGTGAAATGGAGAAGATGAAAAAGGAGGCTGAAACCCTGAAGACACAGATTGAGGTTGGAATTCTACATGGCTGTAGTCCAGCACTGCAAATCAAAATATATCATTTGTCACAAAGACTTTCATCACTTTTGTGTACAAGTTTGAACATAGACCAAAGTATGTAGACACACACACCCTTAATGTTCAGGTGTTCAGGTTCAAGACTAAACAACATTTCCAAATAGGAAAAGCAAGCACTGATTTTTCATGAGATGTCCATGCTTATGCTCCATGCTCTGTTCCCCATACATATACAATGATTTGTAACTCAGCTGTAAGTCATATCTCATCCATTAGACAGCGCGCAAGGCAGCTCATGACACAGACTTTGTTGCTGCTGCCTCTGGAGTGACAGTTATGCCCACCATACAGTTGAAGACCAGGAAGACACTGAAAGGCCACTTGGCCAAAATCTATGCCCTGCACTGGGCCACTGATAGCAGGTAAGAGTGCCTTGTCCAGTGAATGACATGTGCCAATGCATATACTTACAAAAAGTTGTTAAAAGCTGTAACTTGAACTATGAAAATTAAGAATTTATGATGACCTGTAGGTAATGGCAATAGAAGCTAACAGACCCATGATGATAGAGTACAATGACAATATAACAGCACCTATATCTGAACAGTAAATGCTGCTTGGTCAATCATCGACGTTGGGATTGCCAATTTACCAGAAATAACTATTAATGTTTAACATTAAAAGACTCAAAGTTGAAAAGACATTGAAGGATGTCACTGTATTTGTATATATATGTAATATTTATGATGTATAATGTAGGTTGCAGCATGACACTCATTCTAATTCCTCTAGTTTGTGTTTTAGGCCAACACCAAGTCTTAAATGAGTTCAGTATTGCAAAAACAGTTACAAGTTTTGTATGTGACTGTCCCCTGCAGCTAAGCCATAATCTACCTAGCCTACTGTAGTTAGGCCTTTACTTACATCAGTCTCTCAGCAACCTGTAGTCATCTTGAATCCACTTTAATGCTTAGTTAGATCAATTATAAGACTCTCGCCTGAAATAGCCTCAAACTTCACAGAACTCATTAAGAACAAGGGAAGCACAGATTTTTTTATTCATTGTCCCTAGTTGATAATACCTAGTTGATCAATAGTGAGGGCCAAATAATTCCAATCCAAGTACTAATACAGTGAATTATGGATCCATATTTTGTGTATTCAAGTAGCATTGTTTCAGCAGTAAATAATATAGCATTGTGCTATAAATAGAATTACAGAAAAGATCAATGCCTTCTGTCCAATTATTCACTATTCTCCACCTTTTTTTGTTGTCAGGCTAATGGTCAGTGCCTCACAGGATGGAAAACTCCTTATTTGGGATACCCACTCAGGAAACAAGGTGAGACTAATACAAAGATATCCTGATAAGTCTATAGCAATGTCTTTGTTTTTGAATTATTTAAGGTCATTAATTGTACAATAGATCCACTATTGCACCCAGCCAACACACTTAATACTACTATTTAATTATGAGGATTTCATTTGTCAGTGCAATATTCCAACGCATTGCACCCTTTATATTACATCTATAATAATTTTTATTTGATTAGTCTTGGTTTGCATCATTTAAGTAAGTAAAGTGCTAGTGCTCACCTAGAGATATCACTTCAGTTCACCTGCTATCTGCCATTAGATAATTACTTAGTCAAATATAGACATAGCATAGTGCCTAGCCTCAGCCATTTATCTGACATTATCTTACTTTGCTCAAGAGAACCGTGAAATACATTACATTTCTGTGAAAACCAAACTCATCACAGGTAACTGGTATACAGAGGTTGTGAGACTTGTAAGAAACCGATAGAACCCTACATGTTCATGGCATGTCTGAATAGTAGGTGGAGCTTACCTGTCTAGAAACAATGATTCTTAAACCATAAATGTTTATTATGACCCAGCATTGTCTGTAAATAAATGCTTTGGCCTTCAATTGCATGACCTGCACCTTAGGTCATTCATGCATTTATCCAAGCCAAGCGATCAATCATGAAGCAGCTGTGCATAAAATCATGCAGATACTTGTCTTCAAGAGCTTCACTTAATGTTTACATCAAACAGCACAATGGGGAAAATATGTGATTTCAGTGACTTTGACCATGGTGTGACTGCTGTTACCAGACAGGCTGGTTCGAGTATTTCAGAAACTTCTGATTTATAGAATTTACAGAGAATAGTGCAAAAAAAATAAACCTCCAGTACGTTGCAGTTGGGTGGAAATACCACTGTTCATGAAAGGGATCAGAGGTGAACGGCCAGACTAGTTTGAGCTGACAGGAAGACTACGGTAATCACTCTTTACCACCATGGTGAGCAAAAAAGCATCTCAAAATGCACAGCATGACAAACAGTGACAAAAAGTTCAACAGTAGAAGACCACTTTGGGTTTCACTCCTATCAGCCAAGAACAATAAACAAGTAAGTGTATATTTATGTGGTAAGGTATCACAGAGTCAGCTCCTACCAGTTAAGGCTCATATTCATTCACATATTACTGCTGACTACACTGCCGATGTAAACAGGTTGGATGTTTTGGAACTGCCTTGCTCCATAACATGTGAAGGCATATGAAGGCATGAAGTAGGAAGAATAAATCTGAGTAACTATACTGAATACGGACATGTGAGAATTGTTGGCTATATCTCTATCCTACCTCTTTTTCCTACATTAACCTAAACAAAACAGAATGCCACTTTATTGTTCCATACCAGATTAATGCGGTTCCTCTGAAGTCCTCATGGGTGATGACCTGTGGATATTCCCCCTCCGGAAACTTTGTGGCCAGTGGTGGTCTCGACAACATGTGTACTGTATACAACTTGAAGACACCTGTCGTTAAGATTGTGAAAGAATTAGATGCACACACAGGTATTGTAGAAAATACTTTGCCATCACTGGTTTCTCTTAACAAAGGAGTAATTGGATTCATGTAGTTTTAGATTTATTAGCTACACCTTTCACATTATTATGTTTTGCTTTCAACATTATTGTAATTTTCACTTGATGGATATTACTATTTTAAAAAGACACTTTCTTTCTTATACAGTGACTCTTCATATTTTACTCAGGTTACCTCTCCTGTGCCCGCTTTATTAATGACAGTGAAATCCTCACTTCCTCTGGTGACACCACCTGGTAAATAACATTACTGCATCTGAAATATAGCTTGGTTGCATTTGCATCTTTAAGGATTTCTTAAAAATGCCATAAACGCTCCCATCTCAAAATTACTGTATTACATTCTTTTTGCTTAGTGGGTGTCAAGATTCAATAAATACGGTCGTTGTCATGAATTTAATATGACCTTTGATCTGTATTGCTGTTTTAAAAATTGTCATTTCAGAACCTAATCATCAATCGAATAATCTCAGTTTTCTTTTTTACTGATCAGTCTCTCCTTCTGCCCCATAAACTCTGTTCTCTTGTAGTGCGCTGTGGGATATAGAATCTGGCAAGCAGAAGACTGTCTTTCTTAACCATGTAGGTGACTGTATGTGTCTGGCTCTGTCCCCTGATATGAACACGTTCATTTCTGGGGCCTGTGACTCGTTGGCCAAACTGTGGGACATCAGGGATGGCAAATGCAAGCAGACATTCCAGGGCCACACCAGTGATGTCAATGCCATTGCTGTGAGTGCAGGGGGTGGGGACATGAATCATGTGTTTCATTTGCACACCTGAACAAAGTATTGTATAACCAACATTGTTAATATATCACATTCTACATTCGATCCTGATCTTGGGCTATAGTTGGAATAATGAAGAAAAGTAAGTTCAAAAGTGGGCTGCACTGTTGCATCACAGCAAGACGGTCCTGGGTTCGAAACTGCCGGCCGACTGGGGGCTTTCTGTGTGCAGTTTGCATGTTCTCCCCCGTGCCTGCATGCACTGTAAAAAATTTCCTCTCTGTATCCTGAAAATACAAATTGTTGTTTTAAATTATGTAACAGTACTTCACTGAAAATATATAATTTTTTACTGTAAATTTTACAGTACTATACTGGCAACCCAAGCTGCCAGTAAATTTACAGGAATTCTTTACAGTGTGGGTATCTGCCTACAGCCCAAAGACATGCAAATTAGGTCAACTGGCTACTCCAAATTACCCATAGGTGTGAGTGAGTATTAATGGTTGTTTGTCTCTGTGATAGCCCTGTGATAGATTGGTGACTTGCCCAGGGTGTACCCTACCTCTCCCCCAAAGTAAGCTGGGATTGGCTCCAGCTTCCCCATGACCCTGATAGATAAGCAGTATAGATAATGGATGGATGACTAGAATTTTAAAAGTGAAATGCAGAGGCCATAAAGATTTACTTACATTCATAGTGAGGATCGCTAGTGACAGTGCATAAAATCCATTGTCATTCCATAAAAAAAACATAACAGAATGGCAATGGAAATGACGATCAAGGGAAGCCTAAAGAACCAGATCTTGAAGTATAGAACAGAAAACTAAGACAAACATAAGATACCCCAAATTCTCTTATAGAGAGAATACATCCCACAAAGGAAAAAAAATTAAAATAAATAAATAAATAAATAAATAATTCCTTTTTTATGGAAAGTTCAACTATACTGAATTGCACCTTGATCTTTGCTCCACTCTCCCTCTAGTTCTTGCATAATGGAAATGCTTTTGTGACTGGCTCAGACGACTGTACCCTCAAGATGTTCGACATCCGCTCTGATCAGGAAGTCATGCTCTATGAAGATATTCAAATGAACAGCGCTGTGACATCACTGGCCCTGTCGATGTCTGGCCGTCTCATATTTGCTGGATATGATAACTTTAACTGCAACATCTGGGATTCGCTAAAGGGCGAGAAAGTTGGTGAGTGCAAAAACAAAAGAGGAGAGCTTAACAGGTAGTGCTGTTGGTGTAATATAGAAAGGTAGAGTGCTTGTGAACACTTGAAGTGTAGCATTACATAGATGGTAGGGAAGTAAGGCCTAAATAAACAACTTATGTTTTTTATGTTTACTCTATTTTCTTTTAACATCCTCTTTCCAGGAGTGTTGTCTGGGCATGACAACAGAGTGAGTTGCACCGGAGTACCATTGGATGGCATATGCGTGTGCACCGGCTCTTGGGACAGCTTTCTAAAGGTCTGGAACTGATCTGGTCCAACCACCCCAAGAAAGAGGAGGAGGAAAGGGAGCAATAAAAGAAAAAGAAAGAAAAAGAAAGGATAGAGTTGAAGGGGAGAAGTAGAGAGTCCAAGAACAAAGGAAGTCATGAAACAAATCATGGCACCAGTAAGACATTAATGTCACAAAACCCTTTCTCTCCCTGTCTCTCTTTCTCTCCCACCTATGAATTCTGGAAAATCCATGGAGTAATAGAAATGTCCTCTCAAACACCATAAGATGTAGCAAATTATCATGAGAGGTGAAATGTCCCTCTCATGACCAAAACTTAAAATAGCATAGGCATAGGCTCGTATGGGAAAACAATAAATGTTCAATTTATGAATTAGTACTTTTTTTTGTACTTGGTAAAGTTGATAGCTTTTTGGAAAACAGATCAATCACTAGGGACGGGAACAGAATTTAACTGTCTAATTAAATAAATCTATATACTTTATTAAAGACTTTGGACTTATATGTAGGTTTTTATGTATATAATGATATGGTAAATAATAGGAAACTTAGGAATAGGAAATATTTTAAGAATTAAAATACGGTGACTTTTATCATACCTACAATGTGCATGTCTGTCTACAGTACGGAGATGACTAATATTTTGACTTGAAAAATGCAACTTGTCTGGGCCTTTTTTCTTTACTCAGGTAAACCCAAGATATGACACACAATAAAATATTACGCAGTCAATTGCTTTCTTTCATGTACTTTAACCTCCAGATGTGACATCATGCTTGTTGTATGACTAAATGTTTCTGTTACATAATCACCATCATCCAATTTCACACCAACATAATTGTGTAGTTCTCTTACATTGCCACACAGTCTCTTAAAAATAATTGAAATAGCTGTTGAAAATCTTTCTAATAAACTTAGAATTCTGCATTAAACAGTATGTGCACTGTCTGTCATAATGTTAGATGGTTATCAGATGGCTGAAACTGTTATCCACTTGATTACACTGCACAACAAAGTTTTTGCTTCTTGAACACTGTTTGGTGTTTCTTATAGACTTTTGGGTGCTGATCACAAATATCACATCAAAATTTACCCATCATGTACCATTTCAGAGAAATCTTCAGTTTTGTCATGATTTT
>JAQQZX010000021.1:11600000-11613812 GCA_030068355.1 Notoglanidium maculatum
AGGGAGAGAGAGCGAGAGAGGGAGGGAGGGAGAGAGAGGGAGAGAGGGAGGGAGGGAGAGAGAGGGAGAGAGGGAGAGAGGGAGAGGGAGAGAGGGAGGGAGAGAGAGAGGGAGAGAGGGAGAGGGCGAGAGAGAGAGAGGGCGAGAGAGAGGGAGGGCGAGAGAGAGGGCGAGAGAGAGAGAGGGCGAGAGAGAAAGTTAATTACAGGGAGATGTCACAATAATGAAATGAGGAAGAGCCGAGAGGAAGGGAAACCAGGAAATGAAGCAGGGTGATTTCAGAAATAAGAAGAATTAGCTTTCTTCCTCTCACCTCCACCACAGCAGCGGGGGCCTGCTCCGTCATATAGTGAATGGCATCCTGGTCTCCCAACCAATCAGATCCTTTTACTGTGTCATAAAAGTGCCAGTGCCAATCATCTTCCTCCATGTTACCGAGCGCTGCGTTGATCCCACCCTAGAGAAAATCTCAGTTATTTTACTGGAATGAACACAAGGCATTGACGTACATAACATCTGGAGGACTAAGATGTAAAATAAATGAACCCGATCTGGTGATGGTCAGTGATGGGACCTGCACTGATACGTGATCCTAAGTGCGACAGTACAGTGCAGTAATACATGACATCAGCCCTGGGCTCGGTTCTAACAGCAGTTAAACACGTCTGTCCGGAAACTGCACGTTCTCTCGGTTCTGACAAAGAAACTATCAGAGAAAATGAAAACAGCTTCAAACAGATAGGTCGATGCCAAGAATAGGAGAAAGGATGTAAAGCGGGATGATTCTGTTCCAGAAGCAGCCATGCAAGCCCAGGCCATGGCACTACCTCCACCGTGCTCCACCCATGAGCTCGTAGGTTTTGGATCATGAGCAGTTCCCTTACTTCTCCACACTTCAGCCACAATACACCAGTGGTTTCTCTTGTTCAGGTGCAGTGGCTTTTCTCCCATAGACAGCTCTCTGGTCTGCATGCGGGTTTATCCTTTTTAACAACAAATCCACTCTTCACAGCTGAAACCCAGGACTCACACCAAGAGCAGACCTTCAGAGCTATTACTTGTTTAAACACCCCGTCTAACAGCACACACCTGAGCAACAGGAAACACCTGTCAGGCTCATGTTCCAATATTTCTGATCACTTGAAAAGATCAAGTCAAGTGGCTTTTATTGTGGAGATGGGAGGGTTCAAACCAAAGGTGCCATATTCTAAGGCATTCAACACATCTGAATTTCTGATCCATCGTCTCATATTCGTCTTTTGAGCGCTAATCTAAATGTCCTCAGCGTTTGGCCTTGCCAGCCTTAGCTAGTACTTTCACAGGGGTCGGTGTATATACGACCTACAGATATAAAGACATGCGCACTGGAGAAAAATGTTAGCGATTTCCAAAGCAAGTACGTGACAGATTTTAAACCGAGCATCACAGATGTAGGTGGCGGTTCCTTCTTACCTGCGCAGCCACCGTGTGAGAGCGCGTGGGGAACAGCTTGGTGACACACGCCGTGTTGAAGCCGGCTTCTGACAGGCCAAAGGCAGCACGCAGACCTGCTCCACCTGCTCCCACCACAACCGCATCAAACTCATGATCTACCACTGGATAATGTGTGGATATCTGTAAGAAAACACATGAACAATCAGAGCCGCTCGCTGTGTCCGGATACCGAGAAGGGAAAGAGCACTGAGGAGTGCTGAAGCTCGCTGTCGCGCTACGTCCCCTCATTCAGACTAAAAACACATTTAATGGAAATATAACAGAGAAAAAGTCAGACTTCTTTTAAAGCATGAACATCGTCTCAAATGACTGATTAGTCAACAAGACGAATGTTTTATCACTTGAAAACGGCTCATGAAGCAGCACACAGCGTTGAGCAGTGAACAGCAAAGCTTTCTGAATCAATTCAGTTGTAAGACCTATTTCTGAACACTACATTATTTAATTTTCGATTAACGATTCGCTTCACGCTCACACAGCAAGCGAAATTACTTTAGGATCAGAGTTAGGGCTGGGTATCGCTTACATTTCGCTTATTGCCTCCAGAAAGGTTTATTTAAAAAAAAAAAGAAGAAGAAAAACAAAAAAGAGGGTTAATATCGAGATAACAAAAGATATCTAGACTGTGCAGCGGTGCTGTAATTTACCCCTCCGGACCCCAGGAGAATCCCGCAACACTCGTCATGTAGTTCTCAACAGCTGAGCCCAGTTTCAGTTCTAGAAGTAATAATGAAGAAAAAGAGGACAATAACTTACAGCATCTGAGACTTTGGCGTCTCCCCTTTTCCCATAAATGGAGAAATGCAGCTTACGAAGGCTGGCTGGGCAACCTGGGGATAACTAGGTACAAAGTTAACAAAACATTTGGGTTAGGGGATTTAATAATACAAAAACAAGAGCATTTATGGGTTAAACAGCATTTACTGAGGAGGGAGACGCAGTGGAGCACAAAAACAATCACAGGCTCTGCAGTCTGTAATTATGTATGGTTATATTATATATAAACAAAACAAATCCCATAGGGCTTAATATGTAGACTTTAATACACGTGTCACTGGTTATTAACCACACACCAGTCCCTCACTGACGCCCTCTCCGGGTTACCGGGTGGCTCGGTGCCAGAGGGCCTGCACACTGTACCATGATGGAACTAAGCTAACTTTACATCATAAAAATATCAACTTTCCTCCAGAAATGAACAGGTATGAACAGGCAGTGTTTTCACCCCCCATGAATACACCAATGAAGAGTCTGAGTGATGTAGCCTGCGCTGCAGAATTAGCTTAGCATAAACACTAGACCTATTACATTACAATCTCACAGTGTGCACCAGAGCGCCCCCTGGCTCCAGTCTGCATGTGCTGCATGTTCTTTTATCTCTGAACATTGTTTTTATGGCATAATATATATCGTGATAAATATCGTTCTCGTAAAATTATCAGAAAATAATCTTTAGGTCATACCGGCCTCAGTAACATCATTATTGTATCTTCGCTGTGCCTGACCTAGACTCTTACCTAACAGCACTGACCCTGACATATAAAGGACGTCTTCACCTACAGCTGGACAGAATGTGTGTAGAGGCTCTGCGTCTATTAAAGCCTTTCACACCAGGACGCAGGCATTACACTCGCATGATCACATTACTTACAGCTTTTGATGATAAGACCTTTTTTCCGAGGACACGGGAAGCGGCGAAGAGCGCAGCCATGTTGGACCTGTTATCATCGGTTTCTCTTTTCTTCTTCCACTTCGTTTTCATAACATTCTCCTTCTTTGGACTGAGGCGGTTTGCACACTGACGGGGGATATTACTGCCACCTACTGGACTGGTGGGTTGATAAAAATCCTGTAACGTGATCTGCCATGAGTAAGCCTGAGTGTACACCTTGATCAGGTGTACACCTTCACACCCCAGTCAGGTGCTGCTTACGTCACTGACACAGTGATGGAGAGACGAAGCTTCATGAAGCAGTGACGCTTTTCATCCAACTGTGTGGAAAAATGGTTCAGCTGCACACTAGTGTTCAAAAGAACACAGGCCTGGGTATGTTGACGTTAACTGGAACAATTTCAGATTTGTACAACACAGAAGGCACAGTATCTCAATTAGTCTGGAATAACAAAACCAACTGAGTAATTAGCAAAAACAAAAATATAGGGCCATATTAATTTATATGAAGTAAACAAGTGTTTTTTTTTGTTGTTTTTTTTTAATCAGTGTATAATTATTTTTCAGGAGTTTTAAAGAATGATAAAAACAAAGACAATTCTTTGAGCAATCTAATAAAGTCTGGTGGGGATATTTATTAATTAATTAATTTATTGCCAGAAACATTTGATTAGAGCTAATAAATTATTAGTCAGAAATTCTTCCTGTTTGCTTTTAATGAGTCTATAAATTTAATGGTGTCAGTGACAAATACTGGTATAACAATATTATTTATAAATTAAAAATTATATAAATTAAATTAATTAAAAAAATTATAAATTAAATTTATAAACCCAGCATACTTCACGTACTCGGCCCTGTTGGGTAAACCCGGCGTGCTCGGCCTTGTTGGGTAAACCCAGCGTACTTCATGTACTCGGTCTTGTTGGGTAAACCCAGCGTACTTCACGTACTCGGCCCTGTTGGCTAAACCCAGCGTACTTCATGTACTCGGCCTTGTTGGGTAAACCCAGCGTACTTCATGTACTCGGCCCTGTTGGCTAAACCCAGCGTACTTCATGTACTCGGCCTTGTTGGGTAAACCCAGCGTACTTCACGTACTCGGCCCTGTTGGGTAAACCCAGCGTACTCTGCCTTGTTGGGTAAACCCAGCGTACATCATGTACTCGGCCCTGTTGGGTAAACCCAGCGTACTTCATGTACTCGGCCCTGTTGGGTAAACCCAGCGTACTTCATGTACTCGGCCCTGTTGGGTAAACCCAGTGTACTCGGCCCTGTTGGGTAAACCCGGTGTACTCGGCCCTGTTGGGTAAACCCGGTGTACTCGGCCCTGTTGGGTAAACCCGGTATACTCGGCCCTGTTGGGTAAACCAGACACCACACAGCAACTCTCAGCGCACTGTGGCAAATCCCCATGTCTTTGACTGCACACCATTCAGCAGTTTCCTTATCATCCCAGGCAAATTAAAATCATCAAATATTGATGGAAAATTAGTTAATGATGGCTGTTTGATGGATTTGTTTATTTATTTATTTGTTTATTTAATTATTTATTTATTTATGTTTACTTAGATAGACAGACAGATAGACAAATGTTTGTTTATTTAGGTAAATATAGTCTTTCGAACTTTTTCCTGAGGAAAGCAATTAAACTCACCCACTTTATGTAACCTTTTCAAACTTTTTTACAGGCCTGGGCCTACCGTGACATCACCCTCCCAACACAAGACGAGACCAGACAAGACATGAAGACCAGAAGACCAGAAGGTAAACAGCACCCTCTGCTGGGCCTGCTGTAATATCACTGATCAGGAAATTCTAAGAGCTCAAGAAACACACACACACAA
Organism: Notoglanidium maculatum; assembly: GCA_030068355.1. Taxonomy (NCBI): domain Eukaryota; kingdom Metazoa; phylum Chordata; class Actinopteri; order Siluriformes; family Auchenoglanididae; genus Notoglanidium; species Notoglanidium maculatum. Next base: position 11,605,014 of record JAQQZX010000021.1, read on the forward strand.
ACACACACACACACACACACACGTTTGTCTTACTATCTTGCGATACTATCTACTTGCGAGGACTTTCCATTGCCATAATTAGTAATACAGCTAATTAATTCTATACCTAAACCTAAACCCAACCATAAGCTCACCAACCAATAAAATCTTTTAGCTTTTTATATAAACTATTGCAGTTTTTATAAAAAGGTTGTTTTCCTTATAAGAACCAGCCAGATGTCCCCACAAGGTCAAATATTCCTGTGAAATATTCCTATTCAACGCGCTGCAAATTCGACAGGGACAGACACAGGGTGGTTCTGCTGGCAGTTAATGTGTGATGACTTGCACCTGTGCCTGTTACCACCAGGCTACTTATGTGTGTTTCTTTGTGTATTCAGTGACTCCTGTAACCTGAGAGAGAGAGAGTGGCATAGCTGGCAGAGCATTAGAGATGCGCACACACACGTACAAGTGTGCACATGGAGAACCTGTAAATACTTGATTGTATATTGTTATTAATGGTTATAAAACATTTAATGTAATAATGAGCCATAGTGTTTTTTGCACAATTCGGTGTTAATTCCAGAGACTGTTGTGTGTGAAATTTCCAGGAGTTCGGCACTTTCTGAAATACTCAACCAGCCCATCTGATACCAACATCCGTGCCACGATTAAACTCCTAGAGATCAGACTTTCTCTTAATCCTGATGTTTGGTATGAACATTACCTGAAGCTCTTGATCTGTATCTGCATGATTTTATACATTGTTCTATTTTTTTTTTTAAATATTAGGTTTCTACAAAGTGGTGATACATTTTGAGATTTGGACTCAACTGAATTCACTGATTCACTGAATCACACTAATGCCAGAGCGTCTGCATGTCTCCCAGGCATTTGTTCAATTCAATTGTATGTAATAGATTTTCAAGTCCTGAAACTGTTTACCAAAAATTGGAAATCTATAATGTTATTGTTAAATCACTTTCTTACCAACATCCAGTCAGGTTTTTTGCTAGGAGAAGTTTGTTTAACATTTATGGTTTTTGTAAAAGTCAGTAATTTTCATGACTCAGGAGTTAGTTATTGATTACATTATAGTAGCTATGTACAGTTGCTTCCTCAACAACCTTTCCATTTTCTTCTTCTTGGAGCTTGTAATGTTCAGGAAATGAGCAGGAAAGCATAAACTCCTGGATGTTCCATAACAAAATTTAACTCTAATCTGTTTCACTGTTTAAATTCAAAATCACTGGCAATTCCCTGTATGTGGAAAACGATCTCTGGCATAAAACTACTCAAAAGGCTCAATTTTGAAGCTTGTTCATTTCTTTATTTGGGATTTATTTCTACATCCTAGAATTGGCCGGTTTTCAGGACACATTTCATTACACGTCCATCATAAATCAACAACATATCTCTTTATGGAAAAACATCACGACTTTTTTTTAAGTACAATTATTAGCGTTGATGTTACTCTCATTAGTTCTGATCACTACAATTACCTGGTTTATCATGTTTTTATTTCTGGAAATGATTAACATTTTTATCTTTAGAAAATGGAAGTTTACATACACTTCTTATCTCCATGTTTTTTTTTTCCTTCTAATAACACAGTACGCAGATGTTGTGCATCTCCCTCACTGTGGGAAAACACTCTGCATCGCCTCAACGTGCCAGTGTGCAGTGCGTCTGCGCGTTAGAAAAGCTGTTGGAATTGAGTGGAATTTTTTTTCTTGCCCTTCTTTAGTATTCTCTGATGATTAAAACAGAGAGAATACATATTTTACTCATGCTATAATTCACACAGACAGAGAACACATTGATGAACAACTGCAGAAAAAAAGGTTGCATGGAGCTTCTCTCAGTCTACAGCAGCTTCTGTCCACTGAATATCAACGTTCTGGCACAAGTGAACGTTGCAAAGCAAACACAGCAAACTGTCACTTGATTGCTCTGTATGAGACCTTCTGCATCCGCACCAAGCTAACCTCTGCTGCATGGAATAAGACCAGTATGTAAGAAAGAATTTTCCTTTTTTAAACACATTGAGCATAGCCCACTTAATGTGTAAAGTTTGTGCGTTTCATGACCTTTTCCCCTCCTCTCTGCTTTACCACATGACTGGCGAATCCCACTGTGCTTGCAGAGAAGAGAAGTGTCGAAAAGCACAACCGTTACACATGAAGCAGACAATACTCAATATGTTACTCAAATACTCAAATTCTTTATTAGCTACTGATTTTGCAAAGCATCATACAGAGCCATCAAGTGAAATTTTATACATTGCTATGCAACATTCGCTTATGCCAAAACATTCATATTCAACATATAGAAGGTAGTTTGAATACAAACATTCTCTTGTTGGTGGGTTGGTGATGACTGGAATTTTTTGGGTCAATTAGAAGCCCGTTATACAAAACTAAAGAAACAAATCCTTTTGTGGGGTGTCTTTAATAACACGGCAAAACTCTCCTCAGTGTAGCTCCGCCGAGAAAATCACATAGCCAGCGGTTTGTCTTTTACAGAGACATGAAATTGAAAAAAAGGTTTCATATTTCCACACTTGTTCGGCCCTCATTGTGCAACGGTTGTTTGAAAGTAGTGATTTTCCTATATTTTCCTTGGCTGTGATGTACACACTCCGATCATCTGTTATAAGCAAAAAGTAACATGTATACAGAAAGGTGGTATAAACAGGTAAATACAGGTGAAACACCACATTTTATTTTGTACTGCAAAAGTGTTTGGTCTGCTTGAGCACCTTTTAAGTTTTCCTTTTTGAAAAATAAATACAATAAAATATTTCTATACAAATGGTTTCTAATTCACATTTTCACCATGAACAGGTAATAAGAGAGGTTAGTGATGGTGAACTGAATAGCTTGTTGCTGAAACCTTACACAGAGATAACATAGTTACTTGTTGTCAATGACAGGATACGCTCGATCTTCACAACACAGAGGGAATTCCACTTTAAAGCAAAAATATACCATTTTATATAACTACAAATGGCCCATGCTTAAGCTAGCTTGTATTATACAAACTAGCGCAACTCTCTTTTCTATAAGTTCTTGTCTGGTGAGTTAATATTGGGTCCATGGGTTGGCCATAAAACTTGTAAAAACACTAGCTTTAATCACTCTATAAGGCATGTACAACAAGGCAATGCAATTTACAGATATCCACTGCATATAACAGGAACAAGGGGAAAAAAACAGTACAAAATGTTGCCATACCAGTTTATCCATTTTACTTTAAAAAATTTTACTTTTTATGTTGTCTCAACTTCAGATGGAGTGATCACACAGGGCTTAGATGAGATTATGGAAGTGAAGGCTGAAGCACAGAGGTAGAGGAGGACACCTGGGAAAAGGAACAGTGAGAAGGAAAGATAAGGACGAGGTGATCTGAAATGCAGAAGCACAAATTTGGTTGCTTTGCTGCAGTCGTTGCCCCTTTAGGCCATCAGCTTGTTCCAGAGCACTATTCCTGAAAACAAGCCTTGCCACATATTGATCTTTACTCTCTTCTTCTACAGGCCGGTTTCATCAAGGCTGTTTTCTCATCCTGCCATCCATCTTCATCTCGCCTACAAGCTGCTTTAGAGTTGTTTTTTCCCTTGATTTCTACTTACTTTGCTTCACAATGATGTGTGTGTGTGTGTGTGTGTGTGTGTGTGTCCACATCTTAGATCGTCTATTAACATGTATTTATTCTGGCATAAATCTATGCCAAATAAATGCATCTTTGAATGAATCCAAGTTATTGTGTGTCATTTGTGTCTAATTTTGTATTCCTTTTGTTCTTGGCATGTCAGTAAGTTTATCCCAGGAAACAGACAGGTCCAACTTCAAAACCAAACTTCTGGTTGGTTTCCCCAAAGTCTGTGATCTTGATATCCATGAGAGGAAGCTGCTCAACTTGAGGTGTGTTTATCTCCAAAACTGTCCTACCATAACCTTTGCGATACTGAGGGGAGAAAAAAGAAAAAAAGAGAATTATTTTAATTGACGTTAGATTTTACATGTTTTGTCCACAAACCAAATGCTGAACTGGCATTTCTGTTATACTCTACAAACATGCTAATGGTAGGCAGCTGCGTCCACAGAGAGTTACAGTCTCTTAATACGCCAGATAAAGAGAGCCAGATGCACTGGAATTACATTTGATTTAAAAGTCATCTATTCAATCCAAATCTGTTGTGAAATAGAAAAAATGGTAAATAAAAATTTCTCAATTTACCTAGTTATTGTCTTGGCTATGAATTTAGAAAATACAGCATTTTTTTAGTATAATCTAGACTCTGACTGTGTTGTTCTGGACAAATTCTTGGACTATATACTGAATGTCAGGTGTCTGTTTTGACAGTTTGTCTATTTTTACTAGGAAGAAAGGAAAAGGCAGTGGTGAGGTTCATAAATGAGGCCCACAATATCACTGTGTTTAATAGGTGTGTGCAGTGGGGAGAAAAGGTAAAACGTGTTCCCAAGCTCAGGATATATTTCTAGGAGGTCGTCGTCCACTTTTCCTTTCATTCTCAATTGGTGACCATAGCATAGCTGAGCATTTCTCTAGCCAATTTGAGCCATACTAGCAGACACATCAGTGTACATCATTCCATCATCAAACATTTTAACTGTGACTTCCACATGCGGCTGCCGTCTTTCAGATGTCTTTTAGTTATTTTCCAGACGTTTTTGTATTTGTATTTCCTATTTTACTGTTAAGAATGGAAAATGAAAAAAGGTTAGAATTTGGGGTACGAGTGCACTCGTTTTGTGGAAATAAAATGGAAAAAAGCCTTGCTATTTTGTTTTCAGTTTTTTAAAAATCAAAACAGATATGGATAAGGGAACATGGTCAGATTTCTTAACCTATCTGAATCTTGAATACAATAATTAGTTTCCCCCCTTTCAGTTCTCACGTCTGTCTTGTGTGCATTTCATACAATGCAGAGACGAGAGCAAAATCATTTTTAAATGTTTTGGAAAGAAAAGCGTAAAACGTACAGAACAGCCATCAGTGAGAGCTTTGATATAGGGACTGGTCTCATAACTAAGCTCCTCATCATTAGCAGCTTGGAAGCGCAGAGCCCTCTGGTGTCCGTCAGCGGCAGTGTTATCAGTCCAGGCCACTGAGTGGTGGCAGTGATAGGTGAAGTTTTGCCGAGCCTGAATGCTGAGCAACCGCAGGAATCCCAGCTGCACCACTTCCACAGGCTCACCGTTCGCATCCACATAAGAAAGCTGGGAAAAAAATAAGATCAAAATAAGGGGCACAAACTAAATATTCAGTCTCTCCTGCAGATACAGTCAGCTCTAGAATAATTGGTACCTTTCTTGAAAATGAGCATATATCATATAAAATGAATAAAAAGCAAGTAGTGATATTGCTTTGGACTGCCAAACACTTGGACTTAAATAACAGAATTGTTTTCCACACAGCACTCTTTCAAACAGCAAAGCCTTCTTAAGTAGTACCATCACCAAACACTGGCCCCCAAAATGAATATCTAATGATGACACCACTGTAGAAGCTTGTAATAAGAATTAATTAATTATTTATGTTCCTGCTGATTCTTTGGGTTCTGCAAAAAAAAAAATCTGATACGCTTTTGTTCTAACACTCCCCACAGCAGCTCTAGCCAATCAGGGCTTTCAGTGAGCTCACATATGTGGAAGAGGGTAGATAGTGTCACGCTGCATGGTGATGAACATGAACAGAAGTTACCAAAATTCGCAGTTATCTGGTTTCACATGTCCTGAAGGAAGCACTGCCTCCACCCTCCCCGGTCAGTAACTGTCATATGGTATAAATCTAAATACAATATGATGATTATTCTGGCTTAATGAGCTTAATTTACTGAATAGCTGTATCTCATGACCATTTGGATTGATTTGAACAAATGTGAAAGGGGACGTCATTAAAAATGGCAAGATTATGTACTGTGGTCAATCATGAGGCAGAGTAATGCTCAAATAATGTCTCAGGAAGTGTCAGACCATTCACGCTGAAATTTGAAAGTAATCCCCTATTGTTTTCCATGTGCTTTTCAGACAAAATACTATTACTTATTCTAAATTTAAACTTTTTTATAGATCAAACCAATATTTTTGGTCTGCAGTATTGGTGGACTTTTAGACAAGGAAATGCTTACCTTGCTTCCTTTAGCAAACTGGCTGTACCATGACTTAGGCTTCTCCTTTGGCCAAGACTTCATCTTTACCTGAGAGATTTGAGAAGGACAATAAGTACCCCTTACATGACTGTCATGAACGTAGATGTTTGATGAATTTAGACGATAAAAACGTTCTCCTGGACCCAAATCCATTCATTTCCATGGACTGGATAGGTTATAGAGTTTTTTTCAGTATTCACCTGGAAAAATGTTATATTCAACCTCCATGCACTTACATTCTCCACTTCCCTGCCCGGATAGAGGCATGTCTCTCCACCTGCTGTAAAGTTGCAGTAAACCTTAAATGAGTCACGAGAACAGCCCTGGTTTGGATCAATCCAGTATTCACCTGTACAGAGAAAAACCATCGTGTCCCTTTTAGTGTGAAGCAGGGAGACAAAATGCCTGTATCTGGAATCGTTGTTTCCTAGTTGGGTGTAACAGTGACAAAGACGTGATCACCATACCGTCTTTGTATTCTGATTGACTGAGATGGAGGTCATGGCATGTGCGAGCTGGGCTTTCCTTTGTTCCAAGTGGGAAACGCATGCTCTCAATCTCAGCATGAAGGGAGTTCAGAGAGCCCAAAATCTCCTCCATGTCTTCGTTGCCAGTCAGAAATCCGGTACCTGTGGCATCAGCTGGGGAAGCCTCCTCATTCTGAGGGAGCATCTTACTGGCATCAATAGAACGCTTGGATTTTTTTGGGATTGTAAAGGGCAGGGGCTGGACGACATCACCAGGAGGTCCCTAGAAGAAGAGGCAGAATTTAAGTGTGAATAACAACAGTGCATGTGGCAGACTGAGCAACATGACTGTAAAAAGGGGTTGGGTTAGAATCAGAATCAGAATACATTATTAAAAGGTGTGGCCCTGATAATCATATCCTTGTGGTGAAGTGATAAAGAGGTGGCTCAGCATAGTGATCATTTGTGATGATAATTAATTCTGTTTCAATCATTCATTTCATAGTTGAAACAAATGTCTGGTTGATATACTGTAAGTGACAACAGATATGTGTTTTTGTCTTCTTGTCTGCTTTTGCAGATGATTACTTGTGAAGATTCTAGGACACAAAGTTTATATAAGCTAATTCCTCATCTCTACTAGATTTGTTAGACATCTTATCGATTCTGTTAATAAGGTGTTGGTCAGGATCTTCTACCATCATACAATACGTCCTGCCTCAACCTTATATACAACTGCATTTAGTATTCACTACTGAGTTGTTTGTTCTGATTTGTTGGATAAATAAGTTTGCTCATCTCCATGTACATCATTTTATTTCACACTCAATGCCAAAACCGACTTACAGGGGGTCCAGGAGGTCCTTGTACACCTTTCTCTCCTTTGGGACCAGCTCCACCCTGTAATACAGCAAAGGCTTCATGACATTACCTGATGTATCACAACTTTAAAGTTGTTTGTAGTTTTTATAACTGTTGATATTATACCTGCCCTTAAGGTTAATAGTTACTCACCATAGTACCCTTGGCTCCCTTAATACCCCTCGAGCCCTATGAAAATGTGAAAAATTGTACAGTTTAACCTTATACCAATTTACGCAGTGACTATAAACAAAGTTTTACCAAGATATACTCACGGGCAAACCAGGAGAGCCAGCAGGGCCCAGTGGGCCAGTTCCACCAGACACACCCTGAAACACAGCACAGCATATGAAATGCAACATGTGCATATTGAGTAAAATGTACACTCCTCTGGATTATATGTATGGTCAGGTCTGTGTATTCAAAAAGAACTATTAATATTAGGCTGAATATGGGGACTTAATCCAAAAGTTCTGTTAATGTTTACTCTGGGAAAGTTCCTCCTATTCACAATTGATTTAATGCACATATTTTCTAAGTAGCCACTTAAAATAATCAAATTGCCTGCATTTGGTTTGTGCTTATAACTTGCAATAAAATGCTGAGGTATATGAGGCTGTATAAATATCACTTACAGTTTCTCCCTTGGGCCCCGCTGATCCTTGAGGGCCAGATAATCCTCTGTCTCCCTTTTCGCCCTGCTCACCTGGAGGTCCAATCAGACCAAGCATACCTGAATGTCCCTTTTCACCTTTAGCACCAAAGTCACCACGCAGACCTGGCAAACCTATAGGACCCTGTGAAAGGTAAAGGAGGCATGGCATTTCTTTAAATTCACTGACAAATTTGCAATATACATGACCAATGCCTATGAAGGCTTAGTTGGAGAAAGGCTTACTATGGGTCCAGGAGGTCCTGTCTCGCCTGTTTGGCCAGGAGCTCCTTGCTCTCCCTTAGAGAAATCAAGAATCAATGTGAATTAAATAAAAAAAATTATGCTTTTTTTTTTTAATATTGATGAACCATGTTTGCGGCACAGAAAATGTAAAAATGTGTTAGATCACGTGTTTAAGAAATTATAACAAATCTTAGGTGCTTAATCTCATCACTCAAATATCAAACATGGCTACTTACAATTATACAACAGCTAGGGAGAAATAAATAAATAAATAAATAAATTCATTTTTATGGGGCGGTGCGGTGGTTAGCACTGTCGCCTCACAGCAAGAAGGTCCATGGGTTCGATCCCCGGGTCACCCAGGGTGCCTTTCTGTGTGGAGTTTGCATGTTCTCCCCGTGCATGCGTGGGTT